>JAIGNY010001449.1:7500-245000 GCA_020152595.1 Chiridota heheva
CTGTTATATTTAGGTCTCGGAAAAGAGATATGATATTATAGTTTGGGGGTTGAAAAGAATTTCGAGTTAATGTTGACATCAAACTATGTTTTATGTTAGTCATCAATCATTGCCACTTTTTTATTGCAGTGATTATGTATTCTGGAAGTTTTGTCTGTTGTTAACCTGAACGGGAAATGTCTGAAGAATTTCGAAATAATTATATTAATTCTCATGTAAACGACCCAAGCTTAGTGGGTTGATGAGCTCACCCTTATTTCAATTCTTAGATATTTTAATTTTCCCAACTATTTCTTTTCTCTGTATATGAAGGCATTTACTCAATGTTCTCGCATACTCCCCCCGATGCTAGCATACTCCCACAATACTAGCATACTCCCCTAATACTAGCATGCTCCCCCAATACTAGCATACTCTCCCAATACTAGCATACTCCCCCAATTTTAGCATACTTCCCCAATACTAGCATACACCCCCAATACTAGCATACTCCCAATGCAGCATACTCCCCAATACTAGCATACCCCCAATACTAGCATACTCCCCAATACTAGCATACTCCCCCAATACTAGCATACTCCTGATACTAGCATACCCCCCCAATACTAGCATACTCCCTAATACTAGCATACTCCCCCAATATTAGCATACTCCCCAATACTAGCATACTCCCCAATACCAGCATACCCCCAATACTAGCATACTCCCCTATACTTGCATACCCCCAAACTAGCATACTCCCCAAATACTAGCATACCCCCAATACTAGCATACTTCCCCAATACTAGCATACTACCCAAATACTAGCATACTCCCCCAATACTAGCATACTCCCCCAATCCTAGCATACTTCCCCAATACTAGCATACTACCCAAATACTAGCATACTCCCCCAATACCAGCATACTCCCCCAATACCAGCATACTCCCCAATACTAGCATACTCTCCCAAACTAGCATACTCTCCCCCATACTAGCATACCCCAATACTAGCATACCCCCAATACCAGCATACTCCCCAATACTAGCATACTCCCCCAATACCAGCATACTCTCCCAATACTAGCATACTCCCCCAATACTAGCATACTTTCCCAATACTAGCATACTCCCCCAATACTAGCATACTCTCCCCCATACTAGCATATACCCCAATACTAGCATATACCTCGATAATCAACAACTCACCAATTGTGGTGTTTATTTACTCTTCTTTTTTTTTTACAGATAAACCTATAGTTTTGATTGTACATGTAAAGCTATAATATTTAAAGGTGACTAGTTCTTTGTCTCTATGGTCAGATGGTCGTTATTTCAAAATGGAAAGACAGATCTGTTAATACTTGCAGGGTGTAACTATACACAGGACAGAACAATTCACATTTTAGTTTACTTTCCAAAAGATCAGTTCGTGTGATAGCAGTAAAGCGAATTACGTTACGACTGAAGGAAATAATAATGATAATAATAATAATAATGTTAATAATAATAATAACAATAATATTAATAATAACAACAATAACAAGAGCAATAATAATAATGATAATAATAAGAATAAGAGTAAAAATAATAATGATAATGATAATAATAATAATAATAATAATAATAATAATAATAATAATAATAATAATAATGATAGTAATAATAATGATGATAATAATAATAATAACGATAATAATAGTAATAATAATAATAGTAATAATAATGATGATGATGATGATGATGATGATGATGATGATGATGATGATGATGACGACGACGACGATGACGATGACGATGACGATGACGATGACGATGACGATGACGATGATGATGATGATGATGATGATGATAATAATAATAATAATGATAATACTATTATCTTATTCCCATGACGATCGAAAATATTTTATTCAAACATTTAAAATCCCCGGTTAAAATCAAATAATTTTATTATGTTTTAATAATGGCGCATTTTTAATGATAAATTGATATAAAAATTGATTTACCGTCTAACCAGTACCATATGCGGTCGTCATCGTGATTATACCAATCCACCAGGGATGTTTCCAATTCCACCACGAAGGCGTTTCCTGCAGTTGTATTAGGATGCTCACAATGAATTTGTATTTGATTTCATCAATATTCTGTACAAGGTTTCCGTCATATGTTTCGCATTGTGTTTGCTGAGAGCTCTGCTTATTAGTGTCGCTTACGAATATATAGCAGGCGTTATTGTACTCCTCCATGTGATACGTTGTCTGTAAAGCATCGCAGGTTTTGTTAACTGTTTTGAACAAAAATAAAGAATTCCAAAGCTTTGACGTTTCATCTTTCTGATTACTATAAATCCATTTTGAGAATATAAACTCCATTCAGATGGTTCGACCATGTCTCAGTTAATAGCTCCATGGTTCGACTGTTAAAATACTAAAATATGTGAAAACGACACTAGAAAATATTTTCCCAAATGTTATGATGAAAAATAACAAGAATAAAAAGAAACTAGGTAAATTTAAGTACTTACAAATTTCACATATGGCATATCTTGCCGAACTACATTTTTCATCATTCCAAAGAAAATCCAGCTTTATATTTTTCCCATTGGAGTACATTTCTACACAGTCCTCATTATCATTGTTAGGTTCGCCTTCGGCCCAAGCAAAATATTCAACGAAACCATCTGGTAGAAAGAGAAAAAATTCATTGCGGTCGTCCTTGTCAATTGGGGGGTGGGGTGGGGAGGGGAGGGGTGAAGGCAGGTGACAATTGCAAAAGTTGCAAAAAGTCGGAAAATTTGCACAATAGAAATTTGATATGTTGATTTTGGGGTCTTAAGAGTTCAATTGTATACCAGTCATCTTGGGGGAAAAGGATCACGAAATTTCCGAAAACCGAATTTTTAAAGGGGAACTATAGACCGAAATTGAGGGCGTATTTCAAGGGGTCCCCAAAAATCAAATGTTTATCTAGCACGAAATGTATAGCAATTTTCTGGTTTATAGGAATATTTAAGTGACCTTTGCCCTCACGTCGCCTGTGGGCTATGGAGGCATAAAGTTTGTCAATCTGCTGTGAGTGATACATCTGTGGAATTCGGAAAAACGAACACCGTCAATTTTTGGTCTAGTGCTCCTTTAAGTTGGGCAATTTTCCGACTTTTCCCTCAAAATATCCGACTCGGAAGGTATTTTTTTTTCCGAAGTGTTTCATCAAAATTTCCGACTGTTTTCTTTAAAATTTTCGAATGATTTCCTCAAAATGCGCCTAGTTTTTCCTCAAAATTTGGTAGGTTTTCAGTTTCGCCAAAATGTCCGATTTTTTCTCAATATTTCCAAAGCTATAGCTGCACCAACTACATAACTACAGAATGCTTGAAAAGTGCAACTTTTTTACTCTTGGTCGATCCACCGTTCCGGTAAAGTGCAAATACAAGATATTCCACTCGATCAGTTATTTTTCGATGGCAGAAATAAAACCATCAAGATGGGTGATCACTGGTTTGGGAATAGATCGAATTAATTTGATCGAAGAGATGAAACTACACCAATTATTGTCTTAAGATGAATTCTTGTAAGGCTAGATCAGTCATATTTATCACATAAGATTTTTAATAGGCACTGCAGCACTGCAGCGGCATGAAGCTTTTATCGTGACGTGATATAGGGATACTTATTCTCTTTGTTACAATTTGCTTGTGTTGATAAGGAAAGGGTTCAAGGTGTTCTCATTACTAGCAATCTGAAGCCTTCTAAACAATGTGCTTTAGCAGCTGCAAGGGCAAATAGGATGCTTGGTTTAATTAGAAGAATGTTTTGTTTTCTTGGTAGAGAGGTTGTTCTTAATTTGTACAAGCAGTTAGTTAGGCCTCACTTGAGTATGCTATTCAGGCTTGGAGTCTCTTTTATGAAAAAGATAAATTCATTTTGGAGCAGGTTTCAGCGAAGAGCCACTAGACATATTCCCGAAGTAAGGAATCTCTCTTATGAATCTAGGTGCGAATTCTTTGTTTGACCACGCTTGAGTTGAGAAGAGTTCCTGGCGATATGATTCAGGTTTGTAAGTTCCTATCTGGTAGTAATGCTTTGACTTCCTGTTATTTCTTGTCTTCATGTGGTTACAGTTTGAGGTTGACCAAAGAGTTCTCACGTATAAATATTCGGCGTTTTAGCTTTTCACAAAAAATTGTTAATGAGTGGAATGGTTTGCCAGAGTGGGTAGTTAGCTCCAATTCTGTTCACAATTTCAGAATCAACATTGATAAGTTCTTTACTCTGGGCGTCTTTGATTTTTTTTTTTTTTTTTTTTTTTTTTTGTGGGGTGGTGGTGTTAGTTTGGGCTTTTTATGGGATTATTATCTGGTTATGTTATTTAGCAATAATTAAGATCATTTCCATTGTTTTTCCTCAATGTGCCAATACTTCATGACCTATTTTCTGTTTTTGTTCTTATTATCTTAGTATCTGGTTTAGTCACTAAATTGAAGCGCTTTAATCATATAACGATTTTTGAGGCTTAGTTTCGCTTCTGATGAGGAAAGTTTGGGAATAGTCGTAATCAGCTATTTTCAGAGAAGCTTTAGACTCGACGCATCTTTGAGACAAGATTCTATAATACTTTTCCATCATTCACCTTTTCCAATAGCTCCCTAATTTGCCCTTTTCCATTTATCATATATAATATGTATAAGATGAGCAATAGTAAATATTTATTCAAATAATCCTTTTACTCAGAGAACATGTCATTGGATTATATAGTTTGACTTATGTTCATATAGCGCTCAATATCTATACAATGCACATTCAATGGCGCTGTACAGAAAATAACTAACACTCTTCATAAAGTTAATAAAGTTCATACTTTAAAGATAAACACAAACAATTATAAAAAAGCCTGGGTGAACAAAAAAGTTTTTAGTTCCCGTTTGAAATTGTCGTAGTTATTAATGCAACGAAAAGAAGATGGCAAAGTTTTTCATGTGACGGGCAGCTACAGCAAACGACCTGTCTTTAAATGTTCTGCGATTTGTGAGAGGAATGTCGAGGATAATGCCCATGGTGTTAGAAAAAGAGCGTAAACCTGTTCGACCTGTACGTATAATAATGAGTTATTTAAGATATGGAGGCGCCAGATCATGAAGACATTTGTAGACGTGTGTTGCAATTCTATATGTTATTCGGGATTTTATTGGTAACCAGTGAAGGGAGCAAAGAAAGTCAGTAGCACTATCAAACTTTCTTCTACCTAGAACCAGCTTGGCAGCCATGTTCTGGAACTGTTGCAACTGTTTTATATCACAATCAGGAAGATCATAGTACAAGGTGTTTGAATAGTCTAGGTGGAGTAAAACCAGAGATAAGGCAAGTGTTTGGCAAATATCAATTGTCAAGTACTTCCTTATGCTCCTGATCCTACTGAGGTTGAAAAGTGCAGTTTTACATTTAGCCTTAATCTGTTGGCAAAATGACAGTGATTCATCCCAGTAAACTCCAAGATATTTGATCGAGGTAGATTTTTTTACTTCGATACCACTTACCACCATGAAATGGGAGTTGCACTTTTGTAGTTGGTGTTTGCTACCAAACAAGATAAACTCTGTTTTAGGAGGGTTGAGTTTTATTTGTTTAAATTCATCCAAGAGTGAGCTTCAGATAGAAAACTTTCTAGGTTTAAAATGGCATCTCTTTCAAGTTCTCCTTTGGGTGTAAATGCTTTATAGAGAGCATGGTCGTTAACATACCCCATGACATTGATGTCAAAGGCATAAATTACACCACCTAACGGGCTGGCCTAAGCGGAATACAATACTGGCCCAAGTATTGAGCCTTGGGGTACAGAGAAGTATGTGTTCTTGTAATCAGAAGAAGCATCCTGAACAGAAACATAAAATGATATGTTGGACAAATAGCTTTGGAACCACGACAGTGCGTCATCCTGTACTCCATACATGTTGCTTATAGTCCTCAAGAGAATGGCGTGGTCGACGGTGTCAAATGCCGCGGACAGATCGAGACCCACAAGTGCTATAACCTTTTGATTTTCCATGGCGGCCAATATGTCACAAAGTATTTTTATAAGTGCCGTCTCTGTACTATAATTGCTGCGGTAAGCACTTTGATATGACGGTAGAAGGTCACCATTTGAGAGATGATCATTGAACTGTAGAAGTGCGCATTTTTCCACTACCTTTGACACATATGTGAGATTAAATATGGGTCGATAATTAGCGGGGATAAAATCCAGACCTTGCTTTTTAATAAGAGGGAGGACAGCTGCATTTTTCCAAAATGCTCCGAAAACGCCAGAAGTAAAGGAAAGATTGACTATACGACTCATGAGAGGCACAAACGTATCTAACTTGTCTATAATCCAAGACGAAAGACACGGGTCAATCTCAGCCGTGGTTGGTTTGGAAGATCTCGTGACATTTCGTACGGTGGTTTCCGACACAGGTGAAAATGCACAAAAACAAGGACAAGTGCGAAACGGAGCTGAATATAATGGAAATTCTATTGACTCCTGTCTGATTTTTACAATTTTCGAATGAAAAAAGTCCGCGGAAATATTTGCGAGTAAGTTCGAATCACACCCTTCTGGAAACTGGTTGCCGGATGTCTTACCTAACAGACCTAATACAGTATTGAACAAACGCTTTGAGTCATTACCACAGTCAGATATGGCCTGTGAATAGCATTGTACTTTACCTGTATAAAGTGATTGATTATATTTCGCTCTACATTCCTTGTATTCGTTCCAGTGATCAAGTCTCTTGGACGAGCGCCATTGTTTCTCAAGACGTCTTCTTTCGCGTTTTAGTTCCGTTAACTCATCGCTAAACCACAAATGTTGCGTGTGCGTAGAAATACATTACTTTTGAGAGGGGCGAGGTTCTCCAATAGTGAGGTAAGACCATCATCCAACTCACTGGTAATTGAATCCACACTATGACTGGAGCTGACCATGGTATCACAAACGATATCATTGATTCCATTGGTCGGTTGGTTGCATCATGTGGGTTCACCCTTTTCATCGGTCTTAACTTAACCAGTTTTCGCTCTACATCGTCCACAATGAAAGACACACGAGTACTTATGACTGACTGGTCAGAAAAAACCAAGTCATCGCAAGAAACAGTGAATTCCATTGGCGCAGTTGAAGAGTTTGATGAAATAATATGGTCCGGTGTATTTCCTAGCTTATGGGTTGGGCAGACGACATGTTGTGTTAAATTGAAATGCGAGAGAAGTTCCATGTAAGTTTGATTGTCTGAGTCTTCTTTGTCATTATAGTGAATGTTGATATCGCCACTAACAATGAAGTCATGATTATGTAAATTTAGACTACACATGAAGTCAACAAAGTCATCACAAAATTGGGATATTGTGTACTTATGATATAGAGAGTAAGGTGGTCTGTAGATGACTGGTAGGACAAGAGACCACTGTTTTCCCTTTACTAGCCATGTAGCGACTTCAAATGTTTCACATGATCTTGTTAACTCCGGAATAATTTCACAGAAAAAATGTGATTTGCATATAAGGCCAACGCCACCACCTTGTCTCTCCTGCTGTGGTGAAATTTGAATGTTCAAACCAAGCGCATCGAATTGTGCTTTGGTATGGTCGTCAATATCCTAAATCCAAGTCTCTGTTAGTGTCATAACATCGTATCCGAACTTACAGGTATGTTCAAGCAGTGGATTAAACTTTTTGGCGAAAGACTGGACGTTAACATTTGCAAAACTAAGGTTGCGTGGTTTTGATATGATATCCACACATTTATTTAGGGAGCGAAGATTACCATGATTTGGTCCTGTAATAATGTCAAAGTTAGCAAAATATTTCTTTCTCCGTTTTGCGGAATAATTCATCCTAGAATATTTCCCTCGTTTACCCCGATATTTGCGTTGAATAGTACCTATTGCATGGCTTTCACACTCATGTATTGTACATACGGGATGGAAGTTGCGATCAATACCAAGTTCTTTGATGCACTGAAGTTCTTGACTGCTTAATCCGTTAATTGGCGAATTTGGTTGCAGAAAACGTAGCGTATTAGGTGTATACTTGTACATCATAGTCATTGAACTGTAAACGCGTGTTTTTTGGCTGAAAACTGAAACTGCATAAGAAATTCTTCCAAAACAGCAAAAAATAAGCAAAATGCAGGTATAAAAAGCGGTCCATTTGAATCTCCAGATAATCATTGTAACTATGTTAAAAATCAAAGCTAGAAAACACGCAGAAAATCAAAATATTTGTCAATGATTACAGAGGGAACTTTAGATGCAGCCTTACACTCAAAAGCGCATATATATCTAATTAAGTAATTAAACAGCAAATATATTTGAATTCTTCCAGGCACTTTAGTTCAGCTTGCGTAATACGAATATTTCATTCCAGAAAAAAACAGAAAAAAAAAACAGAACATGTATATATCATATATATCTTGATGGAATAACAATTCATATTGTTGCGTAGTTTGAACGAATAATGGTGGAAAAGTGTTATAGATTCTTATCTCAAAGAAACGTCGAATCTGAAGATTTTCTGAAAATTGCTGATTCCCAAAGTATTCTCACTAGCATGACTAGAAAGCGAATTTAAACCTCAAAAATCGTAGCTCAACATATGATATTTGTTGAGGTGGTTACAAGCCTGTTTTTTTGTTTGTTGGTGGCTTGTTAATTCGAGTAAGCTGGGGTTGTTAGAAAAAAAATACATGTTTGATGATTATTTTGGGGAGATATGCAAAAGGGAGCTTTAATATCGTTGTGATGCTAGAACATAAATGATGTAGTAGCTCAATATTATGTTTTGAAGGTGGGTATAAAACTCTTTTTGTTGGAGGGGAGTTACATTGGGTAGGCTTAGGTTGTTAGAAGGGAATACAAGTTTGATTAGCAGTGGCGCAACAAAAGGTTGGGAATGCCCGGAAGGGTGGGTAAACCTTACAGGCCCTGGGCAAAATCGATTCAGGTCTATCCCTGAACAATGACAGTGCGAGATTTTTGTTATGGGACCCAAAGCGCCAGAGGTGTCGGAAGGAACTCGGAGAAGCGGAGAGACTAGAAAATCAAGTTCATGAGACCGTGAGGGGCACTTTTCATTTAAAAAAGGGACACTCTTGTCCGTTGACAGTTTTTGTTTGTTACTTTTGACTTTCCCACACTTTCGGTAAGCAAATTCCGCCTATTGGTTTAAAGATTGGGAAGCCATGACCAATGTTGACAATTACCCACCGGTCGAACAAGTAAATGGCTTCTTTTTTAAATTGCTGCTAAGAAAATGATTAGGGACATACTTCCTCCCACCGCGGCCCTTGGTGTTGGTGCCCCTGGTAAAATGATATGCTTTAATTATGTCAAATGAATACTAAATGTATGTGACAACCTCTATGTATTATGTAGTCTTTGTGAGTGAGTGGATATCTATTTGTTTTGAAGCTTCAAGAATGACCTAGAATAACTTCAAATAACTTTCAAAAGGCCTCATCCAGGATCCAGACCGGTCCACCCACAACTTTCAAAAGGGCACCTTTTACACTTTGGCCAGGGGAAAATGCCCCTCTCCCTTGCCGCCGTGGTTCCGACATCGCTACAGAGGCCAAAATCCCTACGTACCTCATGACTCTAGTTGCCCCACTGTGCATGGCAGCTTTAATATAGTTTGAATATGTAAAAACTGATTTTCAAGTAAACCTTAAATAGCCTCATCAATATGATGCAAATTTTAATAACAATTAATGTTTGCTTTTAAGTGAAATAGAAATCATATTACAGACATACCAACAGCAAAATACTTTTGTATAAAATCAAGATGGATTTTACATCCTTGCAACAAGACATGATTTTAACTATTGCTAATGTATTAGCCATTCTGAGCAAATGATTAATTATCGCAATTAATAAATCACGATTAATCAATATAAGCATCTAAGTCTAATAGCATCCCACAAATATACTTCCAAGTGGCAATCATTATAACAAAATATAACTAAAGCGATATCAACTTTCTTTTAAGTCCTCTTTAATGTAAGATTGATTTACTTGACCCCTAAATCCTTTAAGATACGCATCACATAAAGAATTTGTCCGGAAATGAAAGAAACCACCCCAAAATTGGCCAAACAATTTCCGAAAGTGAGCAAAATTATCCGAAAATACGCAAAATGTTCTAAAAATGAGCAAAATTTCCCGAAAATGAGCAAAATTTTTCGATAATTAAAAAAAAAAACTTTTTCTGGAAATTAAAAATAGTATAGGCCTACTCAAAAATAAAAGAAATTTGTACGAAAATGTTGGAAAAATTGAAAACATTTGTCCGGAACTGAAGGAAATTACCCAAAAGTTTCCGAAAATAAGCAACATTTCCGAAAATGAACAAAACTTCCTAAAAATTAAGGAAAACAAATTTCACGAAAATGTTTTGAAAATCAAAGAAAATTGTTCATAAATGAAACAAAATTTCCGAAAAGAAAGCAACGTTTACTCGTGTGTGTGTGTGTGTGTGTGTGTGTGTAAGGGAAGGGGGGGGGGGGAATGGGGTGAGGGGGGGGGCATACAACAAGTCAAAAATGTATCGAAAAGGTTTATTTTGTGTATTCCCCTATCGCCACCACTAGGAATTTCTTTAAAAAGGCACTGGATTTATGCATAAGTTACAGTAATACAGTCTGTAGCCTTGCAAACCTAAAACAAGTTATTGTGGATAAGATTACTGCAAGCCAGGTCATGCGTCTAATGCGAAAGGGGATTCATGTTGATTTTCAAAAGTATTTTTTATTATCAGTGAGTTATTAACATTTTTGTGATTTTACAGCCAGAGATTCAATTGCATTATATGGTTGAAATAATCTATTTAAGCTATTTAGCCATTCTTTAGCTTGTAATTGGTTTTTTAAACCCAATTTATAGCCCAAATGAGCAATCAAATAAAAATGTTATACCCCAATTGGACTACACATTGGGAGAAATCCCAAACGGGATATCAGCCTTGATTAGCATATGTGCCAGACGGTATTTTGACGCTCCACCAGCCAATGCAAATTTGGCTTTATTTCAATCGGAGATTATCGGTGCTATTTTCCGAGCCAATGTTATTATATATGCTAAATTCATTCGGATTGCGCCGAGTGAATGAAATCCGAGAACTTAAAACATATTTAGTGAATTTCGAAATGCAGAATTCGTTAAGACTACGCAACAATATGAACTGTTATTGCATCGACATATCGATCTATTTAAAGCAAACATAGCAACACAGCAAAATATCAAAAAACGATTAGGATATGATAAACGCAGCAAAAATCCAAACGTATCCGGCTAGAACCTAGCTCTTCCTTAAGTTAGTCATCGCATAAGCTCAAATCACTTAAAGCGTCGATTCTTAATAGGCGGTCCGCGGGCCAAATCTGGCCCGCCAGACAATTCACTCTGGCCCGCGAACAATATTCGTGGCGGGAAAAAAATTATAAATGAGATCGGTAAAAATCCCGAAATACTTGTTTATTTTGGGGGTTTCCATGGCGCATGGCAGATTTGCGCATTTCCTAGGCAGATCTCCGCACTATAACATCGCGGTTTATCAAGCAAAATGTTATCTTTACTTCCATTAAAAAATCGGCAGACTCGCGGCTTGTCAAAGGAAGGCTGATAAGAGAACCGCCGACATCTGGCATATTTCTTATTGCGCGCGCTCTCAGCTTGTTTGTATTCAGGGATTGTTTTGACGGGTTTTGTTTGTCACATGACGCTGGTTTTTCGATTGGCCCACGGCCTGAGGATGTTGTGAAATGATGGCCCTTGGAAAAAATAACTAAGAACCTTTGCTTTAAAGGAATGTTGAGCTAAAAACTGAAAATGAAGATTTCGCTAAATAATCTTTTCTCAATATCATGTTGCATCAAATAAGCAATCTAATTATATAAATAGTTTTAAGAACATTGTTGTCACATATAATATAAACGAAATGGAAAATACATTTAACTATACTATTACCATTAAGCCACTGCCATTTTCGATCTGGTTCTCTTCCTCCAATCCAATAATTAGACCCAGTTAGTATTCCAGCTAGAAAGTTTTGTGTGTCAGCGTCCTTTATGAATGCTAAATGTTGGTTGTTACTTTCACAGCTCAATCTGGCATCTTCCCAATTGCTTGCACCGCTTTCAGACGATGAAAAACAGGCGTGAGTGGAAGGCTCAGTACAAGTAACTGTGAAACAACATATTTCAGTAAAGCATAGGTTAAATAGCTATTTGGTGTAGTTAAATCTCTACTTAATCAACCTGGTAAACAAACTCCATCAATCATAAACAAAGATAATACCGCCAATGAAATAATGCAATTCTTTTTTTAAAAAGTTTTAAAGATCAGAAATGATTTATGAAATGTTCCTGTCCAGTTACCTTTACATCATACCTTAATAATTCATATTGTAATCAACTCTGCAGTGCACAGATTTTCAGGAAATTTCCAGTTCTGATATTGAAACCTTAATTCTTTTCTAGCTCTTCAGCCACGTGTGAATTAGATCCTTTTCCTCCCAAGCTTGTTGAATTGTTTTTCCCTACTTTATTACAAGAATTACTCAACATGTCAATCTAAGCTTATCCTTAGGAAAATTTGTTGGCTCATGGAAGAGCGCTCCCATTACCCCGCTAAACCAACCGAACCACCGACTTTAGGTTATTTGATACCTATTAGCAATCTACAGGATATTTATAATCTTGTTGAAAGGGCTGTTCTTACACAAATCTTGAATCACTGTAATGCACATTGTCCCCTTCCTAACTTTCAGTCTGAATATAGGAAACATTCCACTGAAACTGCCTTATTGAAAATTTAGTCTGATATAATGCAATCTCCTGACGAAGGTTAAGTTGCTCTAATGGTGCTTTTGGACATGAGCGCAGCCTTCGACACCGTTGATCATTTTATTTTGATAAAATAGAAATAATTTAATTATGGCTTAAGCAGTTAAGAGGCACTGCTCTCAAATGGTTTTTAAGTTATTTAAGCTCTAATCCCAATTTGTTTCTTTTGAGGGCCTTCATTCAAGTGTTGTTAATCTTAACCATGGTGTGCCTTAGGGTCGTGTCTTGGACCCCTGTGCTTTACTCTACCAGCTCACTTTTTTTTCTGTTATCCAAAACCATCTTGTCTCGGGTCTCTCCTATGCGGATGATACACAACTAATTCATATTTTTAAGCCCGGTGACAAAATGATTACTTGCCATTTCCCAACTAGAAAAATGTGTTGCTGATATTCGTGATTGGATCATGCATGGTGGCACATAAATTAAAATTTAATGACTCTAAAACTGAATTCATTATCCTCGGCACTCCCTCAAGTTTATCTAAAATAAAAATCAATTCGATCAAAACTGATTCTGTCAATGTTACTCCTTCTTAGCAAGTTCGAAATTTAGGAATTATTTTTAATGAACATATCAAGAAAATTTGCAAGACTGGGAAAGTACTACTTATATGATAAAATAAAATAAATCAGGAAACATATCCCAGACAACCGATGCATACATTAGTTCATGCATTTATTCAAAGCCATTTTAGATTGATTACTTTAACCGTTTATTTCATTTAAGTTTTTTTTTCAGATTGTTAAATTTAAACTCGTTTTTATTTTTAAATCCCTACATAAAGTCGCCCCATGTTCACATTCGCCCCGTTCACAGCAATAGGTATTCGTTATACGTTCTAATGATTCTCTCTTTATTTTTGTCCCCAGAACTAAACAACATAACATAACAAGATTAAGGGATAGGAAGGGTTAGTCACCCCATAAAAAGCCCAAACTAACACTACCACCACCACAAAATAAAAAATCAAAGACGCTTAGAGCTAGTAAAGAACTTATCAATATTACCTTGGAATTGTGAACAGAATTGGAACTAACTACCCACTCAGGAAAACTATTCCACTCATTCAAAATTCTTCGCGGAAAGCTAAAACGCCGAATATCTATCCGTGAGAACTCTTTGGTCAACTTCAAACTGTTACCACATGAGGACAAAAAATGACAGGAAGTCAAAGCATCACTACCAGATAGGAACTTAAAAACCTGAATCATATCGCCAGGTACTCTTCTCAACTCAAGCGTGGTCAAACAAAGAATTCGCACCTAGATTCATAAGAGAGATTCCTTACTTCGGGAATAAGTCTAGTGGCTCTTCGCTGAAACCTGCTCCAAAATGAACTTATCCTTTTCATAAAAGAGACACCAAGCCTGAATAGCATACTCAAGGTGAGGCCTGACTAACTGCTTATACAAATTAAGAACAACCTCTCTACCAAGAAAACAAAAAAAATCTTCTAATCACACCAAGCATCCTATTTGCCCTTGCAGCTGCTAAAGCACACTGTTCAGAAGGCTTCAGTTTGCTAGTAATGACAACACCTAGATCCATTTCTTGATCAACACAACCAAGATTTACACCATTCATGCAGTAATCAAAAGCCAAATTGTTGTGACCAAAATGAATAACTTATCATTTATTCACATTGAATGACATCTGCCATGTTTGGGACCAAGAAACTAACTTATCCAGATCAGTTTGCAAAAGAGAAGAATCCCTAGCATCATCAACAATCCTGTACAGATTAGTGTCATCAGCAAATTTACAAATCCTGGAGCCAAGGGAAACATCAATATCATTAATGAAGATTAAGAAAAGAAAAAAACTATAGTTCGGACAACATCCTATGCTTTAAAAGGATTTTAATTCACTTAGCAAAGAAGTCCAATTGAATGACCAATTTTCCTGAAGTGCAGCAAATTCAGCATTTTTTAAATCTAAAACCAGTTTATTAGCTGGAGAAACCTTTGTGAAGCAATACAGATCAAAATTAATGAGGTCATGATCACTACACCCTACCTTACCGCTACTTAGCACATTTCTAACCATACTTTCTTCGCTAATGAAAATCAAATCCAGACAATTTCTACCACGCGTGGGAAACAACACATGCTGGGTGAAAAAGCAGTCAGATACAGCTTCCAGAAAATCTTTACCATGTGGACCACTAGTACAAAGATTCCAATCAATGTCTGGAAAATTAAAGTCCCTAAAAACAATAAGCCTCCTAGAAGCAACTTTCCTGAAGCAGTCAAGCAATTTCTGATTGTTCTCAGGACTAGAATCTGGTGATCTATACACAATACCAACAACCACTGAACTACCAACATTGCCATCAACAATAAGGTCACACCAGGCAATTTGAAAAACCAAAGGAAAACTAAGCAGTCCTAGGCTATACAAATAAAATTATCTTTCACAAACAATAAAACACCACCTCCTCTACCATTGAGAGTATAAAATCTGTCTTGCCTGCAAACTGAGTAACCTGGAATATGTATCTCTGAATCACTAATTTCACTATAAATCCAACTCTCAGTAATACCAGTTATATCAGGTCTACTAATTGAAACTTCAGTCAGAAGCTCATCACGCTTATGCTACGAACATTTGAAAACATAACCTTAATTCTACCACTAGAACAATCCCTATTCACAGAAACATGCCTAACAGGTGAGTTTAACCCCCTTCTTTCCCGTGATTAGTTTAAGGGATTCAGATCCATTGCCCTATTGACACCCCTAGCAAAACCATCTCTCATGAACCAATCAATCCGAGATTAAAACCTATGCCAGAAATTTACAAAACCGAACTCAAATAGACGACAAATACTCTGTAACCAACTATTGATAAATAACATCTTATCTATCAAGAAGGAACTATCCCTACGCGGCAACAGGCCGACAACTAGAATCCTACAACCTGTATCCTTCAACTTGAATAACAAATCTATGAAGCTACGCCTAACAGAATCAACATTTCTCCTTGAAATATCATTTGTACCAATTGAAACTACGACGGTATCTTAACCCTTACGTAAAGTCTCAACACGAGAACTAACATCAACCCTAGCCCCTGCAAGACACACCCTAATCCTTCTACTACAATCTGCTCCATAAAACTCTGTGTCAACATAGCTAACAAGTAAATCCCCTATCCATAACACCTTGTTCCTAACAGATTCCATAGGCAACGTACCAGAAAAAATGTAAAACATTAGGTGACCGTGGCTTTTATTATGCAGGTCCAGCCCTTTGGAATGAGTTGCCTGCCTCTATTTGTTCAGTTAACATGGTTAACAATCTTTGTTTGTTTAAGTCTAAGTTAAAACGTGCTTTTTTTCGATTTGCCTTTGTTAATTATTATTATTGTTATTATTATTATTATTATCATTACATTATTATCATTATTATTATCATTATTATTATTATCATGATTAATATTATTATTAATGTTATTATTATTAATATTATTATTATTATTAATAATATTATTAATATTATGATTATGATTATTATGATTATTATGATTATTATGATAATGATGATGATGATGATGATGATTATTATTATTATTATTATTATCATTACATCATTAAAATTCTCTTTTGAATGGAAGAATTCTTTAATTATGTCTTTTAAGCTGACCTAGAAATCTTTAAGAAAATTAGAATGTCGCATAAATGATTGTCTGTGATTTTTATAATTTTTCAATGAAATATTTAGTTTTACTTTGTAGGAACTTCGTTAGTCCTAAAGTAATGGCATCATAAATAGATTGGCGTCTTCTTGTATTCCTCATATAAGTCACAATAAAATGACATTTGAAATTGATCAATGACAGAATGAAATGTACGATAAATGTGCATACCATCCAATTATTTAGACAACTTTTTAAGCATTACATTTGGAGTAAATCCAGTAAGGGACATAAATTGATGTCTTTCCACCATTTCATTTCTCTAAATCTCCTGCATTTAAAAAATTGAACATAGCTAGGGACTCGACCATTCATTTGTTGAAAATTTAGTTTTGCTTGGCGTTTCTTCAATACCATACAAACATAGCCGCACGAGGCGGATGATGGGGGCGGCATCCCCCTGTCGGCCGGATACCCACCTTAGTCGGGCAAAATCATGAAGAGAATTGTTCGGAAATGAAAATGTTCCGAAAATTGCTTGGAAGTGAAGGAAAGCTCCCTAATTTTAGGAAAATTTCCTAAACATTGGCCAAACAAATTCGCAAGTCGGGCAAAATCATGTCCATGATAATGATATTGACAATATTGGCATGATGATGACAATTAAAAATTGAAAGGGTAAAAAATGAAGAAAATGTTCAGAAATTGGTCCAAAATACACTAAAATTTTCCCCAAATCGAAAACCCTGTCCGAATAGTGAAGGAAATTTCCCGAAAATTGGAAACAATTGCCCTGAATTGTAGGAAATGTTCCAAACATTGCCTGGAAAATTAAGAAAAGCTCCTTAATATTTAGGAAAATTTCCCGAAAATTAACTATCAAATTCGCAAAAATAAAAAAACAATTGCCCGAAAATGAAGGGAATTTCCCAAATATTGAATAAAATTTTAAAGAAATTAATCAAAAATTAGAAGAAAATAAAGAAAGCTCCTAAAAATTGAGGGAAATTTCCCTAAAATTGTCTAAAAAATTCCCTAAAATTTCCCGCGAAAATAAAAAAAACCTGTCCGAAAATGAAATAAATTTCTTGGATATGACGGGTATTTTCCAGAGGCTACCCCCTTCCCTTTCCCCCTCCCCAAAAGCCAAAAACTCGGGTTAAATCATTGCTCAAAATTAATTGTTTATTCACACCCAGTACGCAAGCCGTCGGCGTCCCGGTGACGGTATCCTGGCGGCAAGGCGGCAGCGTCTAGCCGCCGGCGGCCCGCTGGGGCTATCCTGGAGGCAAAATTGCGTATAGTAGCTCTGGGCGTGTACCCACGGCCCCTTGGGCGGAGTTTAAATATTTCTAAAAAAATCGATATTCCAAGCATAGCTTACTTAAAGGACCAACATATTTATATCCTCAATTATGTAATAGGAATATCCTCTGTAAATGTTTGTGTACATATCTGTTGATGGACAAATATTGGCACGATTAAAATGTCATATTCTATGTCATGAATATGCAAAATATACAAATAAATTACCTCATACTTTGTATAATGAACAAAACTGTTAAATTACTCAATAATGCGGGTAACTCCTCAAGCGTGCGGTTTGAGCGATAGCAACGTTGCTAACTTGAGACGCATTTGAAGTAGAGTAATATCACATTGGGATTATTCCATGGAGGTACCACTTTAGACTCCATGATTATTCAATCAAACATTTCTTAGCAAATACTTTTTACATGATCGGTATTACAACGGACCACCGGCGGTTCTATATCGGGCCACCCACCGTATGCCGCAAGCGGCCCGCCGGCGCGGTTTAGGTTTTCGAGTCTGGCAAAAAGTCACTGCCCCCCCCCCCCCCCCCACCTTAGTAAGACAGTCCTGTACGCACATGCCTACATAACATTTGTTATTTTAATGTTTCAAAATCAGTCTGAGTTTAAATTGTCCAAAATATGTCAACATTTTGATCTATGAAGTGCAACAAGGAGACAAAACTTACTCTGGCAGAGCGATGCTTGGCTACTCCACTGTCCGTCAGAAGAACAGGTTATGATGTCATCACCGATTAAATTGTAACCAGCATCACATTCCAGTAAAATAAGAGATCCAGGATGTAGCAACTTTGATGTGGCATTTGCAGAGCCATGTGCAGGTCGGGGTGGTGAAGGGCAAATTATTTCTGTTTATGCAAAATAAACCATCCAACCATACAATTAGAAATGGAAATAGTATTTCTGTCAAATAACAAATCCCTGTTCAAACAAAACTCTAGGTGATTTCCGTTTACATTATTTGACCACCAACCGCCTCTAACGAAGATTATTGAAGAAAAAATTCAATTTCTTTTGAACAGCTTTTTTTTTGGTTGCTTTTTCATCAATAAATGTATCAAATAAATGATGATTCAGTACTCAATATTAACATTAAAAAAACAAAAAAAACAAAAACAATCACTTTCAAAAGACTTATATAATATTTCTAGAAATTGCCTTTTTTACAATAATGATATATTCAATGTAATTCAATTTTTCATTGTCGAACAATTGTTCAAAAGAGTGATGACTTCTATTTTAATTGGGAACTGACCCAAATTTCAACCACCTTGTGCTGAATATGCCTCATTACCCAGCAGGTATACCAGTAAAACCGTGGAGTTAAAAGTTTACTCCATGGTCAGATGGTAAAACATACAATCGCCGATACTTAAATCGAAATAAACTTCAATAAATGGTTACATTTAAGCTGCACGATCAAAGTGTGAAGCTTTGAATTAGTGAAAATAGTGAAAATGGAGTTTAATTAACAATTGATAATCGTTACAATTTTGTCCAATTTTGCTAAGGTGAGTGAAATCTATTTATAGACCTTATAGACGTTGGTTAGAATCAACAAAAACGTACAAATGACAAACAAGTTTTCCCAATAGTGCAAGTAATATTACAGTCGGTCAATTTAGTCTAATAATTGCCCCTTTACTATAAACCTCTTGAATTAATCAAGCTTTGTGATTTCTATGTTCAACACTTACGATTAGTGCAATTGATTTCGGGACCTATCCATGTCCCATTTTCAGCGCATACGTGTACTATAGTATCTGCATCACCGGCCATCTCATATCCATCTTTGCATGAAAAGTGTGCATAATTACCCTCGATGGCAACACGTGTGTAAGAATCATGGCTGGCCACTCCACAAAGAGTAGTTGTTTCATTTCCCAAAGCTAAAAGTGTGTAATCTGAGATATTAGATAAATATAAGTAGATGACGTGTCGGTAAAATTTGGGATTATGGGATGCTAATTGAGGCTGTCGGTAAAATCTTATGTTTTATACCCCAGTCAAAATGATCTACTAACGCGCCTGCGTGTTGCTTGTGATGTTGCACATGTTATTCTTGCGCATCTATGCACACAAACCTTAAACAAAAATATAAATGCAACAGATCGCATTTGCTAAATTCTTAATCGTTGACAGCACTGACATGTTTTCTTGGCTATAAATTGCTTTCACAATTTGTACCATGGACTCTTAATATTTTTACTTGATGTCCATTAAACCACGTATGTAGGTCTGAGTCAAATTTAAGGTCTGAGTCAAATTTAAATAATGACACACACTTCCCCCGACGAAATTCCATAATGTAAAATGTAAATAGCGGGATATACCTGTATACAGTATGCTATACCACATAATAGGGAAATGAACTGTAAAAAATGAATATATGTTAAGTTAAATATCGGTCAAATGGTGATGGCTTTGTTCCTATTGAAATAAAATCTTCAATTCTCAGAAAATTTCTTTAATTTTCGAGCAAAATCCTTCGATTTTCGGGCATTTTTTCTTCTTCGATTTTCTTCACTTTTGGGTATTTCTTATTTTTTTTTCATTTTTGGGCAATTTTCTCAATTTCGGTAATCTCCTTCATTTCGGGTAATTTTTTTTCATTTTCGAGAATTATTTTTCAATTTTAATTTTTTTTGTCAAAACTCTTTAATAACTTGTACAAAAATTTCCAATACTTTTATCGTAAGTTTTTTTTCATTTTAAGTTGATAATTTTACCTTCCAACCGGGAAGGTGAAATCAGCCCTCACTCCTCTTCCTATAACGCCTCTGGGTACAGCCATGCCCGCTGGCACCGAAAGCTGAATACGCCACTGTTGAATCATAGGGCTAAGCCTGTGAGCTTAATGCGTTGTAAGTGTTCGAGAGCCAGACAACTTCCAGAAATCCAACGAGTTGTTTGACAAATTAAATCCCAAAGTAATGTAAACACAACAGGACCTCATGATAGTTTCGATGCCAACTGACTATTAATATACATATTGTTATTAAAAACCAAATCGGCTTACCGTGACTTTGATTGGTTCCTTCATCCGCAAGGCTGAAATACAAAACGAAAAACAAAAAAAGGACACTGCAACTGCAGCCCCTCATACTGATCCTCGCTATTTCTCAGTAATGATTTATTTTCGACTTAGCTTTTACAAAAAGCTCAGATTAAGACAAGTGAACCACAAAACACATCTTTTTGATGTGGATGACAAAAAAGTTCATAATATGAATATATATAGGCTTCCCTTTCATGTGTGATGTTTCTACTTCCGTCTCAAAAATTTACTCTAAAAATGAACAAAGTTTGCACTTTGGAACAAATATCAAGTCCTTCGATTTGCATTTAATCAATCTCTTAAAACTCTTATAACAATCAAGCTCGTACTGTCAGACTGTATGTTTAAAGTCCGTATATAAAGCCTAACATCCGTATAGTGTGTTTAAAGTTAATAAGTTTACAGCAAGATTGTTTATTCATTTTAAGTTTTCTTATATAACAGTATAACCACACATTAATTTTGTAGTACATTATGTACTACAAAATTATGTACAAGTGAATGAGGAGGTACCTCAAAGCTATGCTGAAATGGTAAGTAAAACTATAGTTTCCTTTCGTATAATAGTAGTTGGACCAATTAATGCAAGGTGAAAAATAGTAATACAGGAAAGATTAAAGTATGACCTCCGGATATTTCACAAGTTACATGAAGAATAGCAAGTTATTTTTCAAAAACACAATTCAAATGCATAGTACATTATATGAGATTATACAAAATTCCACTACTCTGAAAATGCTATAAGAAAACCTGTGCTATACCGCACTGAGCTGCTTGTACTAAAAACAGTCCTGCAGGCTAAACATTACCTGTCACAAATTCCTTTCGGATTCTTTCTTTTGCTTAAAAAACTAAAAAGCTATTCTTCAGGTTGTCTCCATCTGCTGCCTCGATTTTGACAGGATAAAATCTGTCAATGAGAAAGCAAAGATGTCCCTTCAATCCATGGAGGGTTTTGGAGATGCTTCTGAAACACACCCTGTTCTGGAAGCTGAAGCGTACATCCATGGTGTCCCACAGGGCCTTCTTGGCTGACAAATAATATAAATCTATGCATACTGCACAAGTGCAATAGTAGTAATCACCGTTATAGTTGGTCCTGAGGGTGGGATTGAATCTAAACTTGTAGTCCTTGTCCTTATTTTGCATTTTTCAAAAAACGTTCAGTTGTACCATGCTACTCTCTATCTCTTTGTCGAAATAGGCCTTGAGATAAGTCTCTGAAAGGTGTAGGCCAAACGCATACTCAGCCTCAAGATTTTTTTTTCACAAGTTGGTTCTTTTCCTTCTCTGACAGAAGTCTCAGACCAGAGAAAGCCTTCGAGTCAGAATAAAAAAAAAGCCAGGTCCTGACACTTCAAAGGTGCCCTCCTCCTCCCGTTATAGAGCTTTTCGAAATGACACCCTCGAGAGATGAAACCCACAGGGCCCCGTAGCTTGAGAGTGGTCAGGGACCTCTCACCGAGATCGTTCAAAGATAGTTGAGCACCCACTTTGGTAAAATGCGTTTGAAGCATTATAACGAAGCCAATGGCATACCTGAAATTGGTAGATATGATCTGCGTGAGACCAACCCAATTCTCAGATGCGTATTCCTTGAACCACTTGTCATAGTTTTCCTTTCTTGCCGCCCTCTGTGGTGTCAAACTTTCCCAGCAGGGTAAGTCCTCATCGTTCATGACTTCAGTAAGGCTGGCAAGAACTTCCCTTTCTACAAGTTTCTTTTCCTCGTCATTTTCCAACTCCCATTGTGAAAATTTATATTTCTGGTTTGCCCCCCTCGGAGCACACCCTGCATCCAGAATTTGGTCAAGTATATCACAACAGTTCCTATTGGTCCATCGGACGGCTTCAAAATACTGGCACATTATCAGCATCTTACCAATCTTTGCCTCCCCGTACAGTCACGGTCGGCAATCAAGCTCTGGCTCGGTTGACACTTTTACCCCCTCCACCATGAGAAGCTCTATGTCAGGTACTTGCCGTAACACGTTTGTATATTCATTGTCATAATATGACAGATGCAAATGTTTTGCATCACATTTGTCAAAAATAACCGCCAGCTGCAGCCTGTCCCTTTGAGCCCGACGCACATGCCGATACATACTCTTTGCCCAAACTCTTACAAATTTCGAATGCATGGCCACAACCAAGAGTGTGTAGTACCAGTGAGTGTTACCAACATTGGCGTCTTGTGACTCGCCTGTGCTTGTATGAACTATGTAGGACAATCCCTCAAAAATATTTTCGGCTGCTTTTTCGTTGGCCTTATGCCATTGATCGGTACAACTACCTGAAAAAAAGAACGTAAAAAACTTGAAAAATGTACTTCTTTTTTGTCAACCTTTTGTACATATCGGCACCAAGAAACACCAGAGCAGCAGCTATGGGTAAACCTATCCCAATAGTCGTGGGGTTCCTTGACCCATCTAGCTTAAAAAAACAATTTCTAAAATTAAAGGTGGTCCTGCCATTAAAATGACTGACCGGAACTACCCGGGAGGAAGACAGCTCTAGCCGCTGTCTTTCGTCTAGAGGTAAAAATTAGGTGAGCAGAGTTTCCACATCCACGCTAGTCATGGCTTTGATAAACTCCTCTGTGTGATCTCTTATAATCTTATAGTCTTGAATACTTATGGTATAGACAAATACATGATAAACACTCTTTGGCAGTTTCGGTCCCTTCATGCCATCTGATATTTTCTAAGGTTTAGGATTGGTGCCGGTCTTCCCGCCGAGTGCAGCTGCAACAAGTTTGGCAGGAATCTTTAAAAAATCAGACAGCGATAGCATCTAAATTGTATCCCCCATCCTCCGGGCAAAGTGTGAATAGCCCAGAGAGTATGCTGTGAATGCCTCGTCGTTGTATGAAAACAAGCATTTCTTACATGATTTCTTACATTTCATTCCGTGTTTTTTTGTTTTTCACAGATTCCACCGGCTCCACCTTCACATTGACGGGTACGGGTTCAGGTTCAGCCTCCGATGCTTCCGACTCAGCAAATTCAGCCTCATCGGTAGCATAGCCTTCCTCCTCCGCCTCCTCAGCCTCCTGAGCTTCCATGTAAAACAGCTCACCTTCCTCGGAAGCTTCAGGTTCTGCCGCAGACTCCGAATCAGACAATATGGCAAGACGTTTTGGGTTTTTGACACCCTTTATCAGAGGAGTATTAAAGTCAGCGTCACCCTCAGATTCACTGCCGGTCACCGCTGCAGTGCTGCTCGTACGTTTCAATGTTTTAACAGTTTTTTTAGGCGCTCCTGGTGTTCTAGGAGCTTTCTTGCCTGCTGGTGTAACCGGGATATGAAGATGCAAAGAAGACTTAATTTTCACTTGCTTCTTTTTCAGTTCTATTCCAAAACCAGATGGTACTGATTTAATATTCTTAACATATTCCATGATAAATTCGTTTGTTTTGATTTTAGAAATAAATCGTAATTTGAAAGTTTCTTATAGTTTCGAAATCAATCAGATCGAATGCTTTACAATGATATTACACCTCTATATATAGAATAAAAGAGCGTCAAAACATATTTTTATTTCACCCTTAACTGCTTGTGTACAAAGTGTACATTTTGTTAACTTGTCACACCGAAGTGTGTATAACTTGATTACCCGTTATTTACAGAACTGTCACGCTTTTACAAAACTGTCACGTTAACTACGAATACAATGCTGACACCAATCTTATCATTGTCTTCCAAGTTTTCTCTATTAAAAGTGGCAAGAATGTCATCAAAACTGTAATCTCTTACTCTTAAATTTAAGGAAATACAAACAATATAAACCACATAATAATGATAAAATCTTACTGGACTTGACATGATGACCTTTTAATGTTGGTGAATTTACCACATCAGGTCCATGCCCTCCTGTGACTCGACATGAAGATGGTAATATGATACCTGGGCACTATCTATGGTTAGGCAGATATGTAACATGTCAGATATACTGATTTAATCAATGAATTATCGGAATCAGACCTGACTCGGCTAGATATCGGGGTCATGCCCTCCCGACTCGGCATGCTGACAACATGATTCTTGGGCACCGATCTTAGTCGGGTAGAGAAGTAAAATGTCAGATGCACTGTTCAAATCAGAGATAGCTCTATAATATCTTAATCATGCCCGATTCGGCTAGATATAATTATCACATGTCCTACAAAAACCGGCATGCTGCTGACAACATGATTCTCGGGTCACAAATCTTAATCGGGCAGGGATGTGAAATATGTTAGACAGTTAGATGCAGTGGCGCAAATTTTGATGTCAAAGTGGGTGAACCGAGGGACCTTGATAGCGTTATTTCTGAGAAAGTGAAGAGAGGAATCAAGACCTCTCCATGTTACTGGCTGACTGGTCGGATATATCAGAGATTTATGGCATGTATGGGAATCATGCCCGAATCTCTAGATATCAGAATCATGTCCACCCAACCCGACATGGCAGTCAGGCAGAAAGTCACCGCCCCCTGAGCAAGATGGTTATGTAAGTCCATGTTCATCCTTGGTTAGTTGGTGGAGTTTTTTACTTGGTGGGTTGGTGAATGGTGATGCATGGCTACATCCCACATGTAGCGGGAAATGCCACTTAAAAGGTCATAAGTCAGAGGTCAAATAATTGATTAGAATAGTACATTTTGTTTCGCGCTTCCTGTAAAAACCATAAATGATATTGGGTTGGCACTCGGTGGGTAATGTTACTTGGTGGGTCAAGTGGGAAATGAAATGATACATTTTATGAGCATGTTTCTGGAAAAACATTTGATCATTTTACAAAATTACATATGGTCATGCAGCAACTCTGTGGATTGCCATCTTGTTTGATATGTAACAATAATATCCCTACTTACCCTACCAATATCAAGCATGTTAGCAGTAACAGAGCACCTATTACTCCTATAAAGACTCCCAAATGTTCATCATCTGCTAAAAAGAGATGAAGAGACATGAAAATGCTCATTAAACTAGCATGACCACTCAGTAAATAAAATAAGCAATTAACACAATATTAAGATGTATATATAACCAACGATACATAACAGCAAAGCGAAAAATTATCATTTTGATTTTCGATCTTGATATTTTCGATCTGATATTTCCATTTTCAAGGAAACAATGAACTGCCTCATACCTGTCATGTCACCTGATCAAATGTGCAACATGGAAATGTTTGCAATAATAATGGGTAGTGTTATTTAGCTGTTTAGTGGTTTAGATAGTTTGTTATTTGCATTCAGTTCAATTTATAAGATAAGAGTTGCGAATGGCTCATAAATTAGAGATATTGAGATTTTAGATCATCATTATTGAAGTTATGATTATCACATCATAAGCAGAAAAGAAAGGCTGTAGACAATTATATTTACCAAAGTCATTTGTATTTGTTGTTCGTTCTGATGATGTCCCAGTTGTAGACACTTCTGTAAATATGATGATAAGGAATTCAGTATTTTTACTTCCAGGAGAGTAAGCCATCAATAAACCGTGTAAAAGCTTGCAACGAAGTTAAAGTAAAATCAAAGTAAGACTACTGGACTGATACATCTGATACATGATGTAGATTAAAATACAAACAGCATCTCTTTACGTATCAGAGATTCGTTATACAATATTCATTCCATAACTGCTACTCAGAAATTTCAATATGTAAGAAAGTAATATAGGCCTATATTTTGGGATGCTAGCACAATGCAAAAAAAGCAATATCGCAGATAGAGGGCATAGGTTTGTTTAGTTAGGAGCTTGGCATTGGCCTGTTAGATAACGGCATCTATTTGTTTGTGAAGTTGTTTATTTTTCCAAATTAAGTTTAAGATCAATTAGGGAAGAAAGACCTCCTTCACGACTGTTTCCTTTCATTATTATACACCCCAAAAAGATTTCATTCAACATTGAAAAAAGGTGCAAAGTATGAGAAATTCAGACCAAACATTTGTGATGTTTTATCTGTTTTTATGTTAGGAAGAACTAAGTGCACACCTGTAGTGTAAAAAGTTGCAGATATCTTAAAATCAGTGATGTCTGGGCCAAAATATGACAACAATTTGTTCGTTCAACATTGAGAAAGCAGTAAGATTGATCATTCAATTGTTTGAAAAATTCATCATCTTGAGATGGAAACACCAGTTGTGTTTAAAGTTGCAGATATCTTGAAATTAGTGATGTCTGGGCCAAAAGATGACTAAAAGCTTTCATTCAAGATTGACAAAAGGTGCAATGTATGTGAAATTCTTGCATTAGTATCTTAAAATGGAAGAATGTAGTCAGATTAGGCAGCCAATAGTCAATTTCAGACCAAGCAATTGTGATGTTTTATCTGTTTTTATGTTAGAAAAGATTTGGCACACACCGGTAGTGTTAGAGTTGATTAACGATAAATTGTTTGAGAGTTTCTTCTAACATCAATCTTGAAATGCAGGGATGCAGTAAAATATAGTAGTCAATAGTGAATGAATTTGTTTATTTGGGAGTTGTATGGTGGACGGCTAGAGATTAGTCTTGATTAATGTTAAATTGGGATAATTAGTTTTAATTACTGTAAAGATTAATCAGTTTTAACAAAAAACATTTACGCAAAGCTTTAACCCTAACCCTAACTTTGTGGACCCTTACCCTGTGGACTCTAAGCTTGTGGGCCATAACTTTGTGGACCCTGACACTGTGAACCATAACCCCTTGGGTTTCTAACCCCCTTGGGTCCCTATCCGGTCCCTAACTCTCTTGGGTCCCTTACCCTCTTGGGCACCTTGCCCTCTTCGGTCCCTAATCCTCTTGGGCGTTTTAAAGCATGCAATTCTCCAAGTGTGGCAACAGTGGCATGATGTAGTGTCATACATATTGTGACTTCAAGCAGACTGAAGGAACAGTCATACTATTTCAATGTTTTTAAGCCATAACTGATATTAAGAACAAACCTTTTGGTGTCAAACATTAAGAATATCATGCGGGTGATGTAAGTTTATGCGGGCTGATGCAAGCTATGCAGGCACAAAATAGTACGAAGCCTTTTACTTGCTTGAATATACTTTGTATTTTCTGTTATCAATATGAAAAGATGCACAACTTGATTTCAACAGGCTGATTTTTCACTATTTGAAACCATTCCAAACAAACGACCATTCTTATTTTCATATTTGTATCTTGTTCATATTGTAAAGGAGTTTCAAATAATGTATATTTAGCTTGCTTTGGCGTTTGCTTAATTCTGTCATAACAATTCAATGTTCTACTTGAAAAATATATTACATGCCAATACATTCAATGGATTCATTGTATTTATTATTTTATAGTCCAACCATCTGAAATATGAGGTTAAATATAATTCTCTTTTCTGTGGTTAGTCAAAGTTTTGGTAGTATTTATTTAAAAAACGGCAATGAGCTGCATTATGCCAGAAAAATTATAATTTATACAACTAATTTATACAACTAATTGAAAAATGTTTCCTTTCAGCCACACCGACTTTCACGCTCAGTATTGCTTAGTACGTTCTAAAAGAATTAGTGGTTTATTATGCTCGCTGTGCAATAGATTTTCTAGAATCGTCTTTTGTTATGTGATTGGTCAGCCTTCATCTTCTTTTGCAAATATAAAGAAATACATAAAACCTTTTGCCAAAAATAGCCTTTTAGTATGCCTGAAAAATGAGTAATGGGCTTTTTTATTAAAAGCAATATAAAGAGGTAAAAATGATCAATTTCACCAAGACATGACTGTTAAAGTCACCATTGCCACCAGTGGTGTGGTGGCAGGTAAAGAAACTTACCCCAGTGAGCTTTTCAGAGGGTACCAAAGCTGAAGAGGTACCAAAGCTGTCCTAAGATTATATCTGTTTATGCTTATTATACTCACCCGGCAACTTCTGGCAAGTGCATCATTTACATAACAAAAATTGATCAAATTTTGATTATGTGTTTTACAAAAAATCAGCTTGGAATTTTGTCGAAAATTGAAAACAAATTCTCAAAGATTGAAGAAAAATGAAGGAAATTGCACGAAAAGTGTAACAATTTCTATGAAAATGAAGGAAATTTAACAAAAATCAAGCAAATTGTATACAAATTCAAGGAAATTTTACGAAATAGATTGAGATTTCCCATTTCCCCAAAATTGAAGAATTCTGGAAAAAAATATCCGATAATGGTGTGCGATTCTTTAAGTTATTACTTATCTTAATATATTCATTTTGTAATGATGTTTTTCTGGGACAAAAACTTCATCAGTTGGCTTTGGGGAAAAGAGGGGGGGAGGGGAAGAGGGGGTAAAGATCAAATAAAATGGACGGGAAATTCCCCCTCCCTTAATTAGTATGTTAAAAAAGCTGTGCTCAATGTCAATCGCATCTCTAAAGTTGAACACACAAAGTTCCTGGGTCTAACTCTAGAACCCAGCTCACCTACAAGCAACACATCACCAACCTGAACCTGGAATGCAACAGATTCCTCAACTCCTCCGACTCCTCTCCAACACCACTTGAGGTGCGAACCGCTATGCTCTCCTCAAAATTTTCAGGCTCACTATTCATACCATTCGGGCCAAGCTTGACTAAAGCAATATTGTCTACTGTGTCGCTCACAACTCATACCTCAAGCACATCAACACTACAGGACCTTCCCAATCACCAGCCTTTATGTTGAAGCCAACGAACCCCCCTTTTTAATTAGATGTAGAAAGCTTAGCCTCTCATATGCTTTTAGAGTCCTCATTAACACCCAGAACCCTGTTTACAACCTCATTAGGTACCCCAATTTCTCCACCCTCTTTGATAGGACTAAAACCCTATCCCCTCCCTTCAGCTTATGCATTAAATCAGACCTCTTCCATCTCGGCATCAACCCCGCCATTCTCGGCACCTTCTCCTGGCCCACTTTTCCTCCTTGGGCCACCCTCTCCCTTCTGTTCATTTGGGCCTCTCCACTCATTACAAAACTCAAACCCACCCTAACGTCTTCATCAATCTCCACAACCAAATCAAAGACCAAGTCTCAAATTACACCTCCATCTATACTTATGGCTCCGAGGAAGGCAACAAGACAGCTGCAGCTGCCGTCATCCAAGACATCACACTCAGTAGCAGACTTCCCGGCTACTCATCCATCGTTTCAGCCGAGGCTAAGGCCATTCTCCTCGCCCCCAATTTTATTGAGTACTCTCCGCTCAGCCACTTTGCCATTTTTTCCGACTCAACGGCTGTTCTTACTTCTTTAATCAATCTTAAATGGGATAACCTCACATGCCACCTCCTCCTCCGAAAACTCCTTTCTCCCACCCTTTGCAGGAAAAGTGTTTTTTTCTTCTGGATACCCAGCCATGTTGGCATCCCTGGCAATGACAGGGCTGATACAGCCGCTAGGATTTCCCTCAACCTCCGCCATACCCCTTTCCCCAAAACTCTCTCTGACTTCCAAACCGCTTATCGCTTCCCTTGTTAGTGACCGCTGGCAAACCTCATGGAACTCCCAAATTGATAACAAACTCCATGACATCCAGCCCACAATTCCGATCAAATCCACCATCAACAACCTCTCTCGTATCGACAACGTTCATATTACTCGTCTTAGAATTGGTCACACCCACCTCACTCACTTTCATCTCCTTATCGGCTCCCCCAATTCCTCTGCAACAATTGCCATTGCACCCTCACAATCCATTACATTCTCCTTGCTTGCCCCCTGTACAAGCTTCCCAGCGCTTCCCTTGCTCCCCACAACTCAATTGCTGACTTCTTCCAGAAAAATCCTTCGGATGAAATTATCTCCTTCCTTCATCATGCTTCCCTCCACAACCATATTTAATTCTCCTCTTCCACCCCCTCTCTACTTTGTTTTTGTTTCAGCCATGCACCTCCTCTCTCTATCACAGCTTTCTGACCTTTGGTTCTTCAATTTCTCTCATTCTCCCCTTGTTTCCTTTCCTTCCTACCTCTAGAATGATCTGACCTCTCAAACACAATTTGACCTTCCTTGTCGTGGTGCCGTAAAGCCCTTATCAAACAATATGTTAAGACTGTCTCTTGAAATAAGTACAAAGTAGTCGAAAATTCTCCTCTCCCACCCCTACCCACACAGACACTCATAGCCTTCAATTTATATCAACATGTTGCTAATTAAATGTCTTTCCCCAATCTTTCCAAAAGATATGGGAAAGTGTACTCCTGCATGGTAGCATTTTATTAGAGGTGTGGCATGGACACAACAAACGTTTAGTCAAAACACACTGCACCATTTCAAAGAATTATGACAGACATTTGACAAACAAAGGGTTTACAAAAGGAAAAGCCTAGGTCGTCCTGTAGTATAAACAAATTTCTGAGAATATGCAAATTGTGCCTGAGATTTAGAACCAATATAAAATGGTCAACGGTGAACTTATTGATGAAAGCTTTTACTACTATATTGGTAATTTTGAGAATATAAAGTATTTAAGCTCACGTTGACTCTACACGTCCATATATCTTAACATTGAGTAAGTTGTTTATAAAATTGATACTTCGCTATACATGTAAGTCTCATATTCATAGTAACAATTTTTTGGAAACATGTTAGGAATAGCAACTGACCACAAAATCAGGGGCGTCGCAAGCATGGGCGGATATCATACCCCCTAATATTTAAGAAAAGAAAAATTTGGGAAAAAAAGGTATAGAAATTTAAGCAAAACGTGTGGATTTTTCAAAGAGCTGTTCCAAAAGCTGTCAGCAATCTTCCCAATTTTTTCCGAACCATGGTCATGAATTACTTAATTTTTCTAAAATCTTGTTCTAAACTTTCCCGATTTTTCCCGTATCCGGTTCTAAAATTTCACAATTTTTCCAAATCATGATCTTAATTTTTTGCTGTTTCCAAACCAGGTTATGTACATTCATGATAGGCTTAATATATCGCCACGATATATAGCTGAAAGCTCGCATCGTCAACTTGATTGGCAGATATTGACACTGGTGGTAAACCTAGCCATAAGAATATGAAACTACCCCCATCCCTATCTCCACCAACGCTCTTCCTCACCTACCCTTTTCCTCCCCTATCCCTTCCTTCTTCTTCTTCCCCCACCACTTCCTTCTCCCCCTCCCTTCTCCTCCTCGTTGCCGGGAATTTTAAGGAAAAGTCAACTATTTTGAGAAATACTTTGATTATTTTAGGGAGGAAAAAATGAAGGAAAAGTTTGATATTTTGAAGACAAATCTGTTATGTCCCTCTTAACATGAAATCCTTCCGCCACCCCGAATTTCAAGGGAACTAATTTATTTCTTTAAAATTATATTGACTAAATTCCATATGTCGATCTCTCAACAATATATTACCACCTAGGCTAAGGCTCAGGCTACGACATTAACATTAAATCTAAGTTTTGGGAGCTGTTACCTTAGTACCTTGCCCAGTCCATCTGTCTGTCAAAGGTAATTATTATTGATATAAATAATCATTATGTTAATTTTGACCAACCGGTATCCCGGTAGGCCTTTCAACGGAGCTGCAAGCCCTACCGGGATACCGGCTGGTCTGAAACTAACATTATAAATATTGATTAATGTTAATTAATTAGTAATGAATATTACCAAGTTAGACTATGAAAATCACATTTTTTGTTTTGACACATTATTGATCAATTCTGATCAAGACAAGTAATAACTAAACATTTAATTAGAATTTATATTAAATTACAGTATTGTTTTCATAATTATCGTATAGAATATAGACATAATTAGTTGTATTGTTGTTTTTCTTAAATGAAAAACGCTGTAGGCCCGCCCACGTACCCCGTTCAGAATTGGGACTGACTTTAAAACTATGGCGGTCGTGTTCCGCGGTAACTTGTCATAGAAAATTAAGTTTGTAGCTTAAGCCTAACATGGTAGGTTTTGAAAACAATATGGTTTATAACATTTTTTCCCTTTGTATTTAAGGTCCTACAATTAGTTTTGAAAATCCTTTCATTTCATATCAAAATCATAGTTTAGCGGTGTGCTATTGACAAAACTTCGCCTTACACTACAGTTTATTTGACTCTAATACCTGTTTCGCGAAAAGGTATTCAAGGGCAATCAATGTTATATGGATTCTTTATTAGATAATATGCTAAAAAGCAGTAAATGACGTCCCGGATGGAAATAACCTTTTCCCGAAATATTTTCATACTTCTAACGTGAGGTATATTTCATGGTCAGCTTTGCTGATGTCTCCTCTAAGTTGTTTACATACACATTTAAGGACACTGTGTGTCATCCTCATCGTTCTGGCTGGTGTGAAATCCCGTTTTCGCGAATAATGATGTGTGACTAGATCGATAATGCCTACGTTACTAATGTGCTTAGGTCAATAACCTGACTAATGTTACAAAGTTAAGGAAGAACTAACCCTAACCGTAACCAAATTTGACAGAAATCTTTCATTTAACATTAAAAACATCATGATCAATCTTTAAATGCATCATGATCAATCTTTAGATGCAGTAGAATAAAGTAGTCAATAGTTTGTTCCAAACCCAGCGATAGATGTTAAGAAAGGGCCTGGTAAACAGTGGTAGGCCTACTGCAAAAGTTTCACTTCTAAGTTTTTGAGCGAAAATAGGTGCAAATTCTGTATATCTCTGAGGAACTTGTCATGATCATTTTATTGCAGAAATCTTGAAATCAGTAATGTCTGGGCCAAAATTTGACAGAAATCTTTCATTTATCATTGAAAACATCATTTTGCAATCTTTAAATGCAGGAATGCAGTAGAATAAAGTAGTCACTAGTTTGTTTGAAACCCAGCGAAAGATGGAAGGGCTAACCCTTACCAAATTTGACATAAATTTTTCCTTCAACATTGAAAACATCATGATGAATCTCTAAATGCAGGGATGCAGTAGAATAAACAGCGATACTGCAAAAGTTTAACTTCTTGATCGAGAATAGGTGCAAATTCTGTATCTCTGAGGAACTTGTCATGATCATTTTATTGCAAAAATCTTAAACACAGTGATGTCTAAGCCAAAATATGACAGAAAACTTTCATTCAACATTGAAAACATTATGATCAATCCTTAAATGCAGGAATGCAGTAGAATAAAGTAGTAAGTAGTTTGTTCTAAACCCAGCGATAGATGTTAAGGAAGGGTACGGTAAACAGCGGTACTGCAAAAGTTTCACTTTTTCAGCGAGAATAGGTGCAAATTCTGTATGATCAATCTTTATATGCAGGGATGCAGTAGAATAAAGTAGTCAATAGTTTCTTTTAAACCCAGCGATAGATGTTAAGAAAGGGTACGGTAAACAGCGGTACTGCGAGAGATTTAATTTTTGAGTGAGAATAGGTGCAACTTCTGTATATGTCTGAGAAACTTGTCATGATCATTTTATTGCAGAAATCAGTGAAGTCTAGGCCAAAATTTGACAGAAACCTTTCATTCAACATTGAAAACATCATGATGAATCTTTAAATGCAGGGATGCAGTAGAATAAAGTAGTCACTAGTTTGTTTTTAACCCAGCGATAGATGTTAAGGAAGGGTACGGTAAACAGCGGTACTGCAAGAGTTTCAATTCTTGAGCGAGAATAGATACAATTTCTGTATATGTCTGAGAAACTTGTCATGATCATTTTATTGCAGAAATCAGTAATGTCTGGGCCAAAATTTGACAGAAATCTTTCATTCAACATTAGAAACATCACGATCAATCTTTAAATGCAGGGATGCAGTAGAATAAAGTAGTCACTAGTTTGTTTTAAACCCAGCGATAGATGTTAAGGAAGAGTACGGTAAACAGCGGTACTGCAAGAGTTTCAATTCTTGAGCGAGAATAGATGCAATTTCTGTATATGTCTGAGAAACTTGTCATGATCATTTTATTGCAGAAATCAGTAATGTCTGGGCCAAAATTTGACAGAAATCTTTCATTCAACATTAAAAAAAATCACGATCAATCTTTAAATGCAGAGATGCAGTAGAATAAAGTAGTCACTAGTTTGTTTTAAATCCAGCAATAGATGTTAAGGAAAACACACCAAAAAGTGTGTAATTGCTCATCTTGTTGAATAACAAATTGAAATCGCCCAGAAAATTGATTAAATTCTCAAGTTGCAAACACATCTTTTTTGAAAACTGTGTATACAATAATTAATCTGTTGTGAAATCTTTCTACCATTTCAGATGGTCTTAAAAGGACTTCTTGACCAGACATTGCAAAGGGTTGGACGCTTGCCATCGCAGTATTGGACTATTAAACATTTGTGCTGCAAATGACCCAATCAGAAGTCAATATGAGGTTAGAACCATGTATCATTATCTTAAAATAGAGGGATCAGTAGGATAAATTAGTTAATACTTTGTTTTAAACCCAGCAATAAATCGTAATGAAGGGCTAACCCTAACCCTGCTTGACCAGACAATGCAAAGGGTTGGATGATTGCCATCGCAGTATTGGACCAATCAACACTTGTGCTGCAGATGGCCCAATCAGAAGTCAATTTGAGGTTGGAAACATGTTTTGCAATCTTTAAATGCAGGGATGCAGTAGAATAAAGTAGTCACTAGTTTGCTTTAAACCCAGCAATAGATTTCAAGGAAGGGTACGGTAAACAGCGGTATTGCAAAAGTTTCAATTCTTGATCGAGAATAGGTGCAAATTCTGTATGTCTCTGAGAAACTTGTCATGATCTTTTTATTGCAGAAATCAGTAATATCTGGGCCAAAATTTGACTTATTTTTTTTATTCAACATTGAAAACATCATGATCAATCTTTAAATGCAGGGATGCAGTAGAATAAAGTAGTCAATGGTTTCTTTTAAACCCAGCGATAGATGTTAAGAAAGGGTACGGTAAACAGCGGTACTGCGAGAGATTCAATTTTTGAGTGAGAATAGGTGCAACTTCTGTATATGTCTGAGAAACTTGTCATGATCATTTTAATGCAGAAATCAGTGAAGTCTAGGCCAAAATTTGACAGAAATTTTTCATTCAACATTATAAATATCATGATCAATCTTCAAATGCAGGGATGCAGTAGAATAAAGTAGTCACTAGTTTGTTTTAAATCCAGCGATAGATGATAAGGAAGGGTACGGTAAACAGCGGTACTGCGAGAGTTTCAATTCTTGAGCGAGAATAGATGCAAATTCTGTATGTCTGAGAAACTTGTCATGATCATTTTATTGCAGAAATCAGTGATGCAAAAGCTACACCATGTGGGCCTCACTCCAAATACACAATATAATACAAACTGATATTCTTGCTCTTAAGGATTAGCATCTTAATTCTTATGTAGTAAAGTAAACACAAAGATTGAATTTCCAATGATCACTTTAATATATTGTGACTTTTTTGATTCACATGTTTCCTAAACATTATACACTTTACATAGGCAATAAAAGAAAATAACTGATTTACCATATATTACCAACAGCCTGATACATGGGTGTGGGTAATTGCAGTGATAAGGTTGCTGGATTTGATGAAAAATCGATGTGAGTTGAAAGTTGTCCCTGTTTTGGAAAAGATTGCATTTTCAGCCGCTTGCATATTTGCCAAACCAGTGGATAACTTTTATGCCACACCTGCTATCAAAGTTTCTATGGACGGAAGCAGTTATTGAGAAAACCATCTTTGCTACACTTCCCAATCATGAAGTGTATACTTGATGCAAGCTTGCGTGTTTTTTTCAAGTGGCAAAACAACATGCAGTAGCTTAGATTTTGGCCTGATAAGATGAATATAAGTGACCCTTTCACAAATTCTTTGAATATTCGTTATTTCTTTTGCAGATATAATGAAGGGTGGATGGTAAAAATGAAGTAGTTGATGCCTTGGTGCTAGATGACCAGTACTATCTAACAAATCTTAAGATTTGAGAGGACCAAGTTGCTTTCTTTGTGTCAAAAATATTTGAGGATAACTAAAAAAATAGCATTTTCAAAGGAAAGACATACTACGCCACCTTAACATTTGCTGTTATTGATTACCAGTCTTAATCATGTTGGTCTATATCAAACAGAATGGGAGTCATCTTCTCTTATTTCATTCAATGAAATTACATTCCTACAAGAAAACTTCGGGGCTGCAAGAAACAAACAAAGACAAATTGGATCTATGGGTCCTGCATGTAAAAGAAATAAAGCTTAACAAAGACTGCAAAAGTTTCATTAACTCAGTTGGAAAGGTTACATCCAAACTAAAGAAAATAGCAAGTAACAATGAAACAATATCATTTAAAGATGCATTTTTGTCTTACATTTATATTTAAAGCATAGGCATATTATTTAATATAAAAGTTTATTGAATTTTGTTATTATCAAATTATTTTTCATTCAACTTTTCACAGGTAATATATTATACCCTTCCTGGACTCAGTTTTATTACTGTAATTGTTTCTTCTTCTTTTGATACTCTCATTATATCTTTTTACTGTTTCATTCGTGATGCTTGTGAAATTTTCACCATTTAATGTAAGGAACAGATATCCTGTTTTTTTGTTTGTTTTTTTCTTTGTCACAAAAGGTCTTATATATGAAATATAATCCTGGAGAATTTTCTTACCTGTTTTGGAAATAAGGACAGTTAAATGAACTAAATCGCCAGCTTCTTTCCTACACTGCCAATCTTCAAGTGACATATTTTTCAGAGCCCTTTCACGCTTTGATTCTTTTTAACACAATGCAAAATAGGCAATATCGCAGGTAGAGGGCATAGGTTTGCCTAGTTAGGAGTTTGGCTTTGGCCTGTGAAATTATGCCATCCATTTGTTTATGAAGTTGTTCATTTTCCTAAATTGGTTTAAGATCACCTAGGGAATAAAGACCTCCTTTATGACTGTTTCCCTCCATTATTTCCTTTCCTCTTATCTTCTTTTTCTTACTCTACTGTCTTTTGAAAGATTCCAACTCCATTTCGGTTGCCTAGATTACAGGCACCTCTTCACTCTTACTAAATGTGTAGTGATAAAATTTAACACCAAGCAACAGATATGCCGATTTATTCGCAAGGGAGCTTCCAGACTTACCAACATTTTCTAAGGCATGCAACCAGTCTGACATTTTTATATTTGTGAGATTATTCCATAATACCTGGTCTGAATTGCAATAAGACCGGAACTTGGACACGACCGAGTCAATTTCGAGGCATTAGGCCTCATGCCGCCAATTGGTCTACGCTGAAATTCCTGGAAAAGTGATGTGAATTCTTCTGGGAAGCGGAGGTTCAGGTCTAGTGTTTTTTTCCCTTTGTGTAATGCTGACTTATCTACAACTTTTCTTATTATTCTTTCTTTGGAAGGCCATTTATAATCCAAGACAGGATCATACCTGTCAGGGAGCCATTCGTCATCCGAGATGTCCGAATCAGCTGAGGTGCTGCTATTGCTTTCAGTGAGAGAAATCTCTTGGTACTCAACTTCTGGTTGATCTATATTGCTCAATGGTACCATCTGGTTGTCACTTTGAAAAATTGTCACAAGCTGCGACAAGCATTGTACAGCTTCGGTTTGCTTGCTTCTCGGCAACCCGCTGATGATATACTTGTTAAGGGAGAGCAAAGATTTTACCACTGTGAGAAAGATATGTACAAAATCAAGGTTAGCAGTGTCCGTCTGTAAAAATTCTTGAAAAAAAATCGAATATTTGAAATTAAAACCTAAAAATATGTTCAACAGAAATTACAGTCAACAGTACGGATATCCTAAAGAGACTTTTAACATTATCTCTGGACATCTGAAGTAGCTTTCAAATTTTTAAGAAACATGGTACACACTTGACACAAAGTCTGACAGATGCACTGACACAGTCACCTGTTTGCAATTTTGCTTTGCAGGCTATCTAAACTAAGAATCTGCAAGGTAGTAAGTGTCACTTGCCGCATACAGTATTTTTGAATTTGCCATGTTATAAGTAGTAATGAGTTTTATGGAGATTGAATAATGTTTCACATTTATAGCCATGGTTGGCAATTGTAAGTAGAAACCCAGGTAATCAATATGTAACATATCTAACCTCAGCTAGAAAAAGATATTAACATATCTTACATTAGCTGAACGTGTTTCACAGAACTAATTTAAGCAAATCACACAACTAATATGTGCACAACACGTTATTTGATTCGACTTTAGTCTCACTACTTTAAGAGATGTATAAACAAGCATTTTAATTGTAACTTAATGCAAATACGCTCACCTAATTTAACACAGAATTCTTAAAACTCATCCACATGGTTGATTGTCTTCAAATACATTACCATTAAGATGTAAATGCATATGTATAGCATTCCTTTGTAATAACATTTTGAGTGGAATTTTATTATGTAAATAATGTGTGATAAACATGCACACAAGTGCCATCCGGTATGAATTTTTTTTGTCTTCACTTGTGGGCTTGATGGGGACGTTTATGCAGGTAATGGAGCGAGCACAGGCAGTTATTTCAGACATAGGCTTTGAGAAATGAAATTACTTTTCCCTTTGTTTAGATTATCAAATTTTACACTATCTTTGAGTTGCATCAGACATTTTAACCCAGTAACTCAGAAAACATAATATATATTAGCAATCTTTATAATGAAACACTCATTTTCATTAAATCCGTCAAGTCTCAAAGAAAGGAAATACCTATGACTTACCTGTGACTAACCTATGACTTATCAAACTACCAACATGTTCCACAAGCCGATCCACTCTGTCCCACATGCCAACTCCCTCTGGCCCACATGTCAGCCTACCTTCTCTCACATGCCAACCAGCCCTGTCCCACATACCATCCCATCATGTCTACATGCCAACCCACCCTGTCCCACATGCCAACCCACCCTATCCCGACCCACCCTGTCCCGCATGCCAACCCACCCTGTCCCGCAAGCCAACCCACCCTGTCCCGCATGCCAACCCATCCTGACCACCCACATCATAAATCCTTTTCATCATATCATCTTGAGGTGTGGCAAAAAGGCAGGTATAGAGAAGGCAAATTTACATGCTGTGGCAACTTGGAATTCACTCAAACAAATACAACATGTAATACTAGTATATATGGCATGACAAGTTTTCTGTGCTGCCTGAACAAACGTTCATGGTAAGTATATTCTATTTTAAATTTTTCTTTGGCATTGGTTGTAAGTTTGACTGATCACAGATATTCTATTAATGATTGGCAAGTTGACAAAGTATAGGAATTAACCATGACCAAACTTACTTCAGTGTTATGCAAGACAAGGTTAGTAGCAGAGTAATTTGTCGGTGCAAGTTTCCCTGTCTATCAGCTCTTAGCCTGGTTGATTTAACTTATTTGATATGACCAACATGTCACAAGTGTACTATAAATTACCGTCTGCTTGCGTTGTATCATTGTCTTTGTGTTGTGGGTCGTCATCGTCCTGCAGTTGCAATGTTTGCTTCAAAGGTTGAGGGTTTCTCAGGGCTGGAGTGTCCTCTTGCATGCGTTGCGTGTCACCTTAATGTAAATTTGGCGGAATTTCATATGCCTGCGAAACTTGGGGCAGAATTTCGTCATATGATGTTCTGGGTACTTGGTCAGTTTTGTTGTCCCTCAAACTTGTGGAACAAAATAACAATAATATTGAGAGCTGGAAAGAACAAATGGGAGAGGCTGAACCTTAGGAAAATTGATATTAGTACATAAATAGAGGGGGTGTTTTATACAATTGATCTTAACCAAATGTCAAACTAAGAATACATGAATGGTTCATTAACATGATGATATAATGTGCCAAACAAGAATACAGGGTCTCTTGGTCCGTATGACAAGGAAAGCATAAAAAGAAAGAACTGACCAAGCGAAACAAGTCTTAAAGATATATGGACATATACAGTAGTAACAACTTAAGCTTAATTGTAAGTAGAACGGTAAATACCGTCACGGTTTGCATGCCTATGCAAATTGACACCCATATTATATGACCCGGCCAATTATAAAAATAGCATCTCACACTAAGTCTCACATGGCATCCCATGTACCACATGGCATCTCACCCCATGTCTCACATGGCATCCCATCCCATGTCCCACATGGCATTCCACCATATCTTCCACATGGCATCCCACCATTTGTCCCCTATGACATCCCATGTCCCATGTGGCATTCCATTATATGTCCAACAGGGTATCCCATCCTATGACCCACATGGCATTCCACCTTATGTCCCACATCCCATGTACCAAATGACATCCCACCTCATGTCCCACATGACATCCCATGCCTTGCCCCACATGGCATTCCACCATATCTCCCACATGGCAAACCACCATACAGTGTCTCACATGACATTCCACCAGATGTCCCACATGGCATTCCACCATATGTCCCATATGGCATCCCATGCTATGATCCACATGGATCCCATCCTACATGTATGTCCCACAATAATCCAACCATATGTACCACATGACATCCCTCCCTATGTCCCACATGGCATCCCTCCCTGTGTCCTGCATCAGTGGCTTCCCACCTGATGTTCCACATAGCATCCCACCATATGTTCCACATGGTATCCCTCCTAATGTCCAAATGACATCCTACTTTATGTCCCACATGGCATCACATCCCATGTCCCACATCCCCACGGCCTCCTACCCTATGTCCCACATAGCCTCCTACCCTATGTGACACATGGCATCCTACCTTATGTCACACATGGCATCCTACCTTATGTCACACATGGCATCCCAACCTATGTCACACTCTGTGTTACTCGTGGCATCCCACCATGTCCCACATAGCATTCTACCCTGTTAAACGTGGAATCCCACCCCATGTCCCACATGGCATCCCATCCTATGTCCCAAATGACATCCCACTCCATGTCCCACATGACATCCCATAGGCTCCATAAGAAGTCTTATCCTAGCTATCACAGTCCCTGATTGAGCATACTATGTATGCAAGTGTTACTTCATATGACTTATATGCAAATGTCTTGTTGAAATGGGGTAGGACGCCATGTCCCACATGACAACCCATGTCCCACATGACATTCCATCCCATGGCAATCCACCCTATGTCCTGCATGGCATTCCACCAAATATCCTACGTGGCATTTCACCCTGTTCCACATGGCATCCCACCCCATGTCCCACATGGCATCCCACCCCATGTTCCACATGGCATCCCACCCTATGTCTAAGATAACATCCCATAAGCTCCATAAGAGTCTCATCCTAGCTATCACAGTCCCTGATTGAGCATACTATGAATTAAAGTGTCAGTTCATATAATAACTTATATGCAAATGAGTTGTTGAATAAGAAAAAAAGTTGGAGTCAAATAATAATGCCTGATATAGCCCTTGATGTATACAACATGGTAAATATTAAATCATATGTCCTTCATGGCTCCCATCCATGTCCCACATGGCATCCCTCCCTATGTGTATATGCAATCACATCCTGTCACACTCCCTGACTAGGCATATTAAATAAAAAAGTTTGGTCAGGTCATAATACCGTAGCAACTTTATGCAAATAACTACAATAATAAAGGTGGAGTTTAAAAAATCATGCCTGATACAACTGTTGGTGCCCAAATATTTTAAAGAATTTTAAGGATTTTAAATCCCAAGTACTACAAGAGAGACTTGAAGATCTCTGAAAAATATTGGAAAATTATATCATTTTACAGTTATCTTCTAAGAAAATATTAAATGTATTGTAGACTTTTTAAGGAAACTAGTCTTCAATCCTATAAGTATCTCTGAAAAACTTTTACATTTTATAAGGAAAATCTAACCTTCCATAAGAATATCTGAAAAAACTTTTTCTAAGGAACTCTGACGAAACTTTAACATTTTCTGAGGAATTCTCAAAAAACTTTAACATTTCTGAGGAAATCTCAAGAACGGACGGCCGTACAACCGGACATAGGATCGCATAATGCTACGCATGCGAATCAAAAATAGCAAAACATTTCATCATCAAATCAGTTAAGATTGACAATATAACATCACCGTTATCCTATTCAATGAACAGTGTTTGTTTTTAATTATCGGCAGCAAGTGGAGCACTCTATGTATAAACCGCCAAATATAATGTCATGATTCCATAGCATTCCAGTATCCATAATTTTTGTCATCTTTCCCCTTCTCTCTTTCCCCGCTTTCCCCTCGCCTCTTGAACTCCTTCCCCTTTAACTCGCGCCCACACCCTTCCAATAATTTGATAGGCCTACTGTTGAAAGTAATCACCAAGTACGACACTTAATTTCACTTCAAAAAGTGTTGGTTACTGAAAAAGTATACGTTAAAACATTATGCAACCATTAAATTTTAAGTCACCACTTTTCTTTTTGGTGAAATTTGAATGATTTCAACCAGGATTCAAAGGTTTAATCGTTACAAATGCAAAATCGTAAAATATCGCCCTTAATGTTTTGAAGTCTGAAAATTATGAACATCCTTGTTGGCCTTAATCTGTTAATTATGATCTTATGATGGAAACCTTTTATTGCCATTCTTGCGTTTGCCTGCGCTTGTTACAATTTTCATACACTGTTTTTTCTCACAACTGTTTTTTTTTTTTTAAGTGTTTGGTCATGTAGGATCACCTGCAGAACCATCAACAAACTGGTCGATTATTTGCATGAGCAAAAAGCAAAATGAATTGATAATAATGAAAGTATTTAAAATACTGAGATTCCATGGAATCTCATTATTTTATATTCAGTCCGGCAATTTATAAAATTCTGAATCGTCATTATAAGGTTTCAGATAAACTAGCGGATCCAGGATTTTCTGGAGGTGAAATAATCATTGTGTATGTTGAACATAGTTGTGGATATGTTGTCGCCAATTGCTAACTCTACATACTTTCGAAATGTGTGTGCATATAAACTTTGGTTAAATAACTTGAAAATCACAATGGGACGTCGGTATTTCATCAAAATCATTATTCATAATTTCATCATAATTCTATTTCGGATTCCTTGAAATTGTTTACCAAATTTGTTAAGTCTTTACCTTGTCCCAATCATTTTTAGCAGGAATAGTTTTGTTTTAACTTTTTTCCGCAATGATTGTGATTTATCAGTTTATAATATAGAAATTTGAAGAATTACATAACTAATTTGAGTTGTGGTCACTGTCATACATCATATATTTGGCAAAAATTCAACATTTATTAAATCTTAATCAGCCATAACTTCCAATTAGTGCTATTTTAACAATTGCTTTGACTATTTAAAAAAAAAAAGAATTCTACATGTCCATTCACATTGATAGTTTAGCATACAGCAGTTTTGATGATACTCTCCAAGCTCATGCGAAATGTTCCTCCCCACATCTCTTTCAGCTTATCTTTTAGCATATTTTCTAGACCTTTTACCATTTCCATTTTACTTTTGAGTCCGGGATCGTACGAATCTATTGATCCCCACTCCTCTTGGATAAACCCACGGTATATAGTGAGCAGATGTATGGGAAGCGGAGAGGGGTGGGGGAAAACGCCCAGGCAAGCGTATACCAAATGTTTTCTGGACAGGGTGACGGTCCATTCCTTCTTTTTGGTGAAATTAGTATGGGCATTATCAAATTCAATTAACGAGCAACAATGGAAAGGAAAATAATCAACAAACAGTAAATCTGTGAGGGTACAATCCGTTAACAGGAGATTTACTGTAGGCAAAACAGCTAGGTGGAAACACAGTTTACCAGTACAGTTGTCCTGCTTGTTGCCCTCGGCCCCTCTGACATTGATCTGTTGATGAAACTTCGAAACCACATTTCTTTTAAATTAAAAAGTTGCACCTTCACAAAATTAACTAACAGTGAAAGATATCCCAAAATGATTCTTGTCTTGCTAGCTTTCTGAACATTTTGCAAATAATGTTATCATAGCGAATGTTTTGACCCTCCACCTTTTTGACGTATATTCTTTGCTTTTTCTTGATGGCAATTCCATACATATTTTATATATTTTATAGCTGTTTGAGTTCAGGAAGCATTTCATTTTCATCCCAAATTGGTTGAGTAAATTTTACATTGCGTGACAAGACTATTAACAATCACTGGTCAATATGCTCATCCCATCCAAAGAATACTTATTACCGAGTAAAAGAAGTCAAATGATTGTTGAAGCATGTGCGATCATCAACTTGGGTATACTGAAGGTAAGTGGAGCACAACTATTAGGACATTTCCCTCCATCCCCACAGAAAGAAAAAAAAAGTACTGGTATATAAATTTGGACAAATTTTAGATATTATTGTTACTCAATTTGTAATCAATAATTATAGTTGTTGTTAGTATCATGTTTTTGAAAGACCTATTCAACTTATTTTGACTCTCCATGTGGAACTTTTAAAGATACAGGCATATGCTGAAGAATAATGTAACTGTGGTCTTCAGTAAATGACACTATGAGGAAAATTTTCCACTGAAAGTGCTGTTTCATTCGTTTATTTCTTTTAGGGAGCTTTATTTTTGGGCGTTTTTCATTTACTTAGAGGTCCTATACATATGTATATGCTTCTTGTGTACTAATATGAAAACCGGGCGTTTTCAAAAAAGTGATATTTTGTAATATACACTTCAAACTTGAAATGAACACTTATAAAAGCATTTGGCCGAAATGGGAGGCGCTTTATTCTGAAGTCTCTAGCAGTGGCGTCGATAGGGGGCGTTCCCGTGCCTCTCTTCAAAATGGTGTGCCACCTCCCCAATGAAAAACCGGAATAAGACAAATCACAGATCACCTCGATTTCAAACATTTTCCGTTTTTTTTTTCCTACCACTCTCAAATTCATATTCAAAATTTGGATTAATGAAAGAAAACTTGTTTTCAGCTCACATGTTTTAAACCATTTTCGTGATCACTTCAATTTTTGAATTCTTGTGTTTGATTTAAAGCCATTATTGTGCATAAAAAATCAGAAATCTACTCCAGGTTTTTGCCCGAATTTTTTCCAAATTTATTATCCTGATATGAAAAGGGAATTTTTGCTCTGCCTATTCACAAATAGTAACCCAAATACTAATCTGGTTTGATTTTAACGTTATAATCTAAATTATCATCTTTTCATCACTTTGATTTATGAAATTCTGTGTTTAACTTAAAGCCATTTTGGACCAGCAAAAACAAGAAAATTGCAGAGCTTCGCCCCCTGGACCCCAACGCCGTGCAAAACATGCGCAGTGCCATCAATGACCCCTCTGGTGTCCATACTGGAGACCCCATAGGTGTAGCGAGGGGGTTGACAGGTTCGTACGACCCCTTCCAAAAAAATAAAAAACTAAAGTGGTAAGAAGTTTAAGAAAATATGCTAAAAAGTGCAAATGTTTCCCTCGGCGACCCCCCAAATCTGAAAAGCTGGCAACATCTATGGTGCCGAAGTAAGATCAAGTAGCAGAGGAAATTTACATTTACAAAGGAAGCAAGTGTTTCTTGGAAATTATCATGGCAATTTGCCGTGGCAAGACATTAAACGTGTTCCACCATTAAAATGGCTCACTAAATGAAGGTAATGAAAAACACTATTTACTAGTGTTTTCATTATGTATCAACAGTATGGTAGGAAGTAAATTTCGTAAAATTCTTGGAAATTTTGGAAAAAATTGGAAACATCAAAAACCCTTTACGAAAATTTATTGAAAAATGAAGGAAAATTTTCGAGAATGAAACAAATTATTATTTTTTGGGAATAACAAAATATGTAAAGGGATTCTGACTCTTTAAAATCAATTTTTCAGACCTTCATTATTAGGGGGCCAAAAATGTGCTTGGCCCAAATATAATTATTGGGGAAGGGGACCTAGTTCCGTCGCCCCTACTGTATGTCTGCCAAACACATTTTCAAATGATGAGATTTTAAGGTGGGTGGACGGTCGGCCGCCGGTTCTGCATCCGCCCTTGCGTGGTAAGTCGACACGAAAGCTTTACCAGTGAGTGTGACAAAACATCCAATATTGTTCTTACGCTTCAGACTAGAAATATCGTACATGTTCAGGGACGTAGGCTGGTCTGAGCCTGTCGGGTGCGATTTTCAGGAAAGTGGAACTTACTCGCTGTCGGAAATGTTGAAAAGCAAAACAAAAAAAAAGCCATCGGTACAAAAAAAAAAGCCATCGGTCCAAAATGGAAAAGAAATGAAGGGGGGGAAGGAGGGAGGGGGAGGGGGGGGGGGGTGGGAGGTAAGTAAAAAGCAATCGATTGAAAATCTCGAAAGAAGTGTCATATTTATTTTCTGGGCCTCCATATGTCCACACCCCCACCCTAGCCTACGCCTCTTATGTTCATGAAAATTTTGTTTCTTTGAGGGCTATAGTTCTGTTAGATTCTTCAATAAAAACATTGGAGCCATTGAAAAGTTCTTTTACAAGGGGCCAATTTGTCAATAGTTTGAAGAGCACTTGTCAAGTTGAACAAGCACTTGTGACTCTTCAAATTGTCCAAAAATGATGGTATGGGACCATGTTCACAGTTGAATCACCCCTGACACCCACTTTGTATGATCTCTATTTAACTGCTATTTCTTTCATGTTAAATTAGTAAATAAGTTGGTGATTGATTGTTAAGCCAAACTTTAACATAAAGTCACAAGATATCATTCAATTGGATTTTCTTTTCAATTCCATTTAAAAAAATCAAATCCATAAAACATATACACAAATCAAGTCACAAGATACTCACATCAGTAAAAAGATGAATACAACAATGAAAACATATGCATGTTGAAAATGTGGAAACTTAAAGAAGCAATTTAGGTTACGGTAGAAGTTTGAAGAAAAAAAAAATCCAAATAAACCATTTCCCTGCAAATATTTCCAGATCCATGATTGTCCATAAGGTTAGAGCATTTCTCAAGTTTCTAAGGTGTAAGCGGTTGACAGTCCATAACTTTTAACAATAGTCCATGGCACTTGTCCATTTACAATTGAGTTGACTGATGCAAGTGAAGTTGATGCAAGTAAAGTTGATGCAAGTGAAGTTGATGCAAATGAAGTTGATGCAAGTGAAGTTGATGCAAGTGAAGTTGATGAAAGTGAAGTTGATGCAAGTGAAGTTGATGCAAGTGAAGTTGATGCAAGTGAAGTTGATGCAAGTGAAGTTGATGCAAGTGAAGTTGATGCAAGTGAAGTTGATGCAAGTGAAGTTGATGCAAGTGAAGTTGATGCAAGTGAAGTTGATGCAAGTGAAGTTGATGCAAGTGAAGTTGATGCAAGTGAAGTTGATGCAAGTGAAGTTGATGCAAGTGAAGTTGATGCAAGTGAAGTTGATGCAAGTGAAGTTGATGCAAGTGAAGTTGATGCAAGTGAAGTTGATGCAAGTGAAGTTGATGCAAGTGAAGTTGATGCAAGTGAAGTTGATGCAAGTGAAGTTGATGCAAGTGAAGTTGATGCAAGTGAAGTTGATGCAAGTGAAGTTGATGCAAGTGTGAAGTTGATGCAAGTGAAGTTGATGCAAGTGAAGTTGATGCAAGTGAAGTTGATGCAAGTGAAGTTGATGCAAGTGAAGTTGATGCAAGTGAAGTTGATGCAAGTGAAGTTGATGCAAGTGAAGTTGATGCAAGTGAAGTTGATGCAAGTGAAGTTGATGCAAGTGAAGTTGATGCAAGTGAAGTTGATGCAAGTGAAGTTGATGCAAGTGAAGTTGATGCAAGTGAAGTTGATGCAAGTGAAGTTGATGCAAGTGAAGTTGATGCATGTTTCGCCCAAGGACGCAATACAAGAGTCATATCAGAAATCAAACTTTGGAAGACTTGTTTGATTCTGCACAATTAAATTCCTGCACAATATATTAAATGAAAAGAAATTCTGATAGACAAACAGTTTCTTTGATACAAGAACAGGATTGATTTTAAGATAACAGCAGTCCGGGAGCAGCCTGAAAAACTTAGTACTTTAAAATACCCAAAAAATTGGGTACTTTTATGTATTACATCATCGCATTTGACTACACATTATGGTATTTCTCATTTTCCGCTCCGGATTGTCTTAAATTACACTGGATATTCTGACAACTTGGAGATGGATAGTAAATAGATATACAAAACTTTTTGCAGCTGCTTTTTAAAATTTATTGTCGCCTTTTTGAGAAAATCTACAAAATAGATTGCTCATAATCTGTTTGATTGATTTTCTCAAAAAGGCGACAGTGAATTTCAAAACCAGCGGCAAAACGTTTTGAATATCTATTTACTCTCTGTCTCCAAATTTTCAAAGTATTTTAAAATACCCAGTTTTTCGGGCTGCTCCCAGACTGTCCAGGGGGGTGAGCGAGCCACACCATAGTCTCTTTTTGCTAGAAGTTCCCACTCTAATTGAAATTACGGTTGATATCTACATAAGTCTAGAGCTAGAGTGTGAGAAGATTAACGTTTTTGCAAGTTTTGCAGAGTATCAAATCTCTTGTACAACAGAACAAAATTGAGCTAAAACTGATGCCACACCCATCACCCCTCCCCCTCAAAAAAATGTTGACAAATAATAAGTAAACAAAAAAATCAGTCAATTCAGTCTGAGCTACACTTCAAGATTGTCAGGAGCAGAGTAAAGAGAATTTAATTAGAATTGTAACAATACCAAAAGCTTTTTAGCATTTTTTTGATATGTAGTTACTCCAAAACAAAACAAGATACCAACATAGATTTTATACAAATTTGCTTCTTAAAACTTATACATATTCCTTAAATACAAAGCCAGGTTTGTAATCCCAACAAAAACAAGGAATCATTGTTTTTCTGTAAAATGAATAATGGAATTTGTGATAGTTAAGTAATTGAATAAAATACATGGAACATAAACTAAACTTTCCAAAAATTGCTCACAAAGGAAAACAACGTCAAGAGAAATTGTAAACAAAGAAAAACAACCTCATAAAAGTTGTATAAAACTGTTTGGGGCTTTTTGAATTTGCAGACATGGCCAGTAAGGGCAATTAATACTTATTTTAAGTAAATCTATTGCCCTTTAATCTTTAAGTAATATGCCATACTATTCTAAAGGAAAGAAAGTAGCTAAGAACTGTAAAACAAATATTTAAAACAAATCTTTAAAAATTTACATAAGACTCAAAGATATAAATAAATACTTAAGATTTCAAAAAAATAGATAAAATAAACTAATGTTAAAAGAGTACAAAATAAGAGACAGGCAACAAAACTATACATACTAAACCAGTGGCATAGGAACAATTTTTTTCTTGAGGACGGGGAGGGGATGAAGCTTTATTTCTTCAAGGACCTCGACCCCCATCCCCACCCAAAAGCCTCGTTTTTGGCATGGTTTCTTGGGCATATTTGGCGCTTTGGGCATTTTTTTTCTTTCTTTTTTAAAGAAGAATGAACAGGTGACATTCTTGTTATCTTCTTTTTTAACTCTAGGCATGCTAGGTGTCACAGATGCCCGCACGCATAAAAAAAAATTCCCAGGAGTGTTTAGGACAATTTGCGCTGATATCAGTTAAAAATCCTCCTAAATCACTGTCTAATTTTTAACGGAATAAACGCAAATTGCCCTAAACACTCCTGGAAAAAAAAAGTATGCTGCCCGCACTCAGAGTCTGCTGTAGCACACAAATGTTATGTTTAATACAGCTTCGATCAGCTCAAAATGATTAGGAGAATGTTAAGAAGTAATAAAGTACACATCGAAAATACATTACCTTTTTTATCAACATAATCGAAGAAATTAGAACATATGACAATATCCTATAAAGTTATATTATTTAAAGTGGGTATAAATAAGTCTTATAAGGTTTTTTTTTGTATACGAGAAGTGAGGGGGTCTAAAGCATAGTGCTCCCCTAAATTTTGACAGGGGGGGGCTAAAGTTCCAAGCTCCCTACGCCCTTGTACTAAACTATGCACATTAAAGAATATGTAAACTGGTAAAACCCTAAAAGAAATTACGAATAAGCCTCATTGAATAAAACAGTTTCAAGTTTTGATTTAAAAAGGCTGAGATTATTTATACATCTCAGATCATCGCAAAGAGAATTCCACAATGTAAGGGTAGCATAACTAAAAGATCTGTGACCAAATTTTGAGGTTCTGAATATAGGTACATTTAAATAAATACAAGATGAAGAAGGTAAGGGTCTAGTGGTGGTATAAATAGATATCTGATCACAAAGGTACTGTGGGAAAGATCATTTACACATCTCAAAGTCAATAATGAAATATTATAATTATTTCTCCAATTAACCAAAAGCCATTGCAATCTTTGTAGGACGGGTTTTATGTGGTCATATTTTGAAGTGCTAGTCACAAGTCTAGCAGCCGCATTTTAGACTTTCTATAGTTTATCAATGAGATGTGCAAGTAAGTTATAAAGAATGGAATTGCAATAATATATATGTGAGGTCACACATGCATGCAAAGAAGATTTACAAAACCTTTTATCAAAGTATGTACGTATATGCCACAGCTAATGAATACTAAAGAAACTCTTCTTACAGACATTTTCAACGTGAAAGTCATATGAGAGATTTTTGTCAAAAATAAAACCTGAATTAGGCACCTTAACAATTGTTAATGTATTTTAAAGTTTATATAACTTTTTCAGTGCAAATTATTTTTCTCAGGTGGTATATACAAATGCCCTTCCTAGATTCAGTTTTACTACTTTTTTGACATATCCTGTGGTTTGTAAGCCACAAAATTGCAGGACAAAATATGATAGACTACATAAAGACTAAGGCTATGACATCACAACTAGCCTGATTTCATTCGTTTTTACACAAATGATATCAATTTTTAAACTTAGATGACATCTCCTTAATGGAATATGATTTTAGAATGCTTTCTTCACTATTTCATTTCTTTTTCATATAAGATAAACTTGCATGATCCATGAACTAATCCTTTAACACAATTTTCAGTATACTTAAAAAGAGTTTTACAATCAGCTGTGTTAAATGTAGCTGATAGGTCAAGCATTCTAAGTTAAGTTATATTACTCGTATCCATGTTGTTCATGACATCTATGTGTCCACACAGAGGCCTGAAATACTCAAATACAATTTTTACTTGTATAATAGCATCTCTAAGAACTTTGATCAGTCATTAGCTACGAAAAAACTGAAACTCAAGAATTGAATACAATTTCGAAAAGATGTTTCAAATAATTACTACTTGTGATCGTTCACTATTTTATTGTGTTTCAAAAGTTACAGAGTTTGTAAAGACTCATAACATGAGTTTCTGATATGTATGACACATGATCCTTCATTCTCTTCAGATCAGCAGTTGCCTGCTCATTTATCTCACTGATCAGATAATCTAGGTGGGGACAGCTGCAGAGAAAGTAGCTGATCAGATAAGCTACTGTAGTTGGGGATAGCTGCCAAGAAGGTACAGTAGGTGCTGGAGCAAGCTGCAAGGGGGGAAAAATGATAGTAAATACAAGATAAATGCTTTAAATCATGTGTCCTGTCAAAATTTGAAATATAAATTTCAATGAAAATTTATAAAACCAACAAACAGACAATTGAAACATCATTAAAGGATATGAAAAAAACAACTTAAAACTGTAAAGATTATCATTTATCACTGTACTGTTTAATTATCAAAATCTTTGTTATTATAAAATGGCATGGCTCATTTCAACACAAGTATTTCTTGTTATATTTTGCATACTGATAACAACTTTTTTCAGCAGGTGCAGATTTATACAAAATCAATATAAGAAATGCTAGGTTTAATTGAACCAAACTCATTTAATCAAAATCACATTATGTCATTCAATGTTCATCATGTGCCAGATATATTGATAATGATATGAATAACAAACATGAATTTTATGAAAAAGTTAAAAAGCAATCTAGTTACTTAATACATGTACCACACATATTCAAGAAACTGGCCAATAAGAGAGTTGAACAATGTTTTAGACATTTGAATAAATATACAAAACAAAAGCCAAATTTGTAATCAAAAAATACTTCACACATATTTATGAAGTTATTAATTGATTTCTTACTTCTGCAATACCAACGAAAACAACATATTATCAATATAGGACTCAAACACTGTCACAAACATGGTACACAACTACACATGATTGTAAAAGGTCCCATGTGTTTCATTATAATCACATCAATTTCATAGCATTTTCAAAAATTGAAATGAATAAAAAGTCCACATGATTTATCATTTCAAGGTGTAACTCTTTTAAGAACATTTTGAGGTTAAACTACTAGATAGGTTTAATTTATATCATATGAAATATCACACACAACCAGTTTGAGAACATTGCTTTGTATTATGTCTTATATGTTTATCACTTATTTAATATGATATCCAAAGAAGTAAGTACTTTAAAGACCATTTTGAGAGAGTTCTTCTTTTATATGATATGAAATACTTCAACATAGCCCAGTTTGGCAATAGTACTGATATTATGTCCTATGGGTTTATGATTATGGTCTAATCATTCATGGTGGTCTCAACATTTTAAATGAATAAAAGTCCTTTTAATTGATTATCCAAAGGGTTGATAGCTCTTAAGACTATTCAAAACAGGTTAAACCACTCCTCGGTTATATAACCGGTCCTCAGTTATATGATAAGAAACACTGTGGAAATATGTCCTGTAGGTTTAACAGTATGGTCTCATTATTGCATGGTGGTCTCATCATTTAAGTTAGACAAAGCTCATTCAACTTTTTATCTCCAGGAGTTACAGTTGTTGAGACTATTCTGAGAGAATTATATCACTAGCTGGGATTAATTTATATGATATGAAATACTAAGACAAAATCTAGTTTGACGAGTAATATTTCTTGTATTATGTTATATAGGTTAAGCATTATGGTTTCATCATTTTATAATGGTCTCATCATTTTGGGTTTTAAAAAGTTCATTTAACTTTTCATCTCAAGGAGTAACAGTTTTAAGACTATTCTGAAAGAGTTAAATCACTAGCTGGGATTAATTTATATGATACGATATACCAAGACACAATCAATCTAGTTTGATGATTAATACTTCTTGTTTTATGTCCTATAGGTTTAGCAGTATGGTCTCATCATTGCATGGTGGTTTCATCATTTTAAGTTAGAAAAACTTCATTTAACTTTTTATCTCAAGGAGTAACACTTGTTGAGACTATTCTGAGAGAATTAATTCACTAGCTGGGATTAATTTATATGATATGAAATACTAAGACACAATTTAGTTTGACGATTGATATTTCTTGTATTATGTCCTATGGGTTTAGCATTACGGTTTCATCATTTCATAGTGGTCTCATTATTTTAGGTTTTAAAAAGTTCATTTAACTTTTCATCTCAAGGATTAACAATTGTTAAGACTATTCTGATAGAGTTAAATAACTATCTATAATTAATTTATATGATGCGATATACCAAGACACAATCTAGTTTGACGATTAATATTTCTTGTATTATGTCCTATAGGTTTAGCCTTATTGTCTCATCACTCCAAGGTGGTCTCATCATTTTAAGTTAGAAAAAGTCCATTTAACTTTTCATCTCAAGAAGTACAGTTGCTAAGACTATTCTGAAATCACTAGTTAAATCACTAGCTGGGATTAATTGATATGATATGAAATACTATAACACAATCTAGTTTGACGATTGATATTTCTTGTATTATGTCCTATAGGTTTAGCATTATGGTTTCATCATTCCACGGTGGTCTCATCATTAAAAAAACTTCATTCAACTTTTAATCCCAAAGAATAATTACTTCTAAGACCATTCTGAGGAAGTTAACTCACCAGCTAGGCTGTATTTATATGATATGATATACTAAGACACAATCTAGTTTGATGATTAATAATTCTTGCATTATGTCCTATAGGTTTAACATTACGGTCTCATCATTCCATGGTGGTCTCATCATTTAAGTTAGAAAAAGTTCATTGAACTTTTCATCTCAAGGAGTAACAGTTGTTAAGACTATTCTGAAATAATTAAATCACTAGCTGGGATTAATTTTATATAAAATACTTAGAAAAAATCTAGTTTGACGATTAATATTTCTTATATTATGTCCAATAGGTTTAGCATTATGGTCTCATCATTCCATGGTCACCTCATCATTTTAAGTTAAAAAACTCATTAAACTTTTATCTCAAGAAGTAAAAGTTGTTAAGACTATTCTGAAAGAGTTAAATCACTAACTGGAACTAATTTATATGATATGAAATACTAAAACAAAATCTAGTTTGACGAGTAATATTTCTTGTATTATGTCCTATACTGTAGCCTTAGGTTTAGCATTATAGTCTCATCATTCCAAGGTGGTTTCATCATTTTAGGTTTGAAAAAGCTCATTTAACTTTTTTATCTCATGGAGTACAGTTGTTAAGACTATCATAAAAGAGGTAAATCACTAGCTGGGATTAATTGATATAATATGAAATACTTAGAAACAATCTAGTTTGACGATTAATATTTCTGGTATTATGTCCTATAGGTTTAGCATTATGGTCTCATCATTCCATGGTGGTCTCATCATTAGAAAAAGATCATTTAACTTTTAATCCCAAAGAATAATTACTTCTAAGACCATTCTGAGAAAGTTAACTCACCAGCTAGACTTAATTTATATGATATGATACACTAAGACACAATCTAGTTTGACAATTAATATTTCTTTATATAACTGGCCTGCTGAGAATACATTTTTCCGTACATTTGTTGTAAACACCACATCCGGTCATCGAAAACACGGAACATAATGGTAAATTAATATTATGACTTAACTCCGAATGATCCCATCCAAAATCTAACGTAGCGTAGTACTAGTAGTGAATTATTGAACTTGATGACCTAGCATTAATTTGATAAGAATTCCCAATTTCGGGCCGGAGAATCATTACACAAAATCCACTTGCTGGCAATGTAGCAAAATGAAACAAAATTATCCGGACTCATTTTCTTTATTACTGCATCGTAAGGATGAAATTCTGACAGAGGATTTGACTTCTATGAAGTGTGACGTTAAGACAACGTGTGCTGTGTCACAAAATAAGTTACTGATTTCACTCGGTCTTAAATGTGGCCTTATATTGCAATGCCATGATCATGAATTATTTTTCGCAGAACCCGTATCTTGTCAATTACGTGATGCACGACAAGACAACTCGGCAAATCTGAATCGGTTAAGTCGGCAAAAATCCTTCAAGAGGACATGAACGCCAACCGAGCGTAAAAAGTATGAGTAAAACACAAAAAAACTAGTTAGCAATACAAGTATTAGTAAGTTTAGCTTTGAAACAGTTGAGACTTGGTGCATGTACAATGTCTGGCGGTAAAGCATTCCAATCCTTTAGTGTGTGAGGGAAGAAACAGTGTTTATATACATTCTTTTTAGCATAGGGAACCTGGAAATTAAGGTCATGATTATTTCTTGTATTAGTTCTGATGGTGGGGATAAGTTCATCTTTATTAATGGCGACAAGATTGTTATTGGCAAAGAACCAATTCTGCACACATTTAAACAGAAGTAAATGCAAATACATTGGCGTATTGATGACACTAACTAAGGATCATTGATCTTAATTTCAGAAGGAATTTCAAACTAGCTTACAATCACTGAATCAACCAACAAACAGATCCCAAACTTTCAGCTGTGAACGAAAGAACGAGACACGAAACGTCGACGCGATAGCGTGCAACAGACCGCAGACGGGCATTGCGCAATTCGTCAAAAAATGAGAGCATCGTCGTAAACCCAAAACGGTAGTATTTAATACCTCGAGCAAGGCATGTTTAGACATAACGTATTGATCTTAATTCTTAAGGGATCTACAAATTATGTCACTGTTGTCTCAAATAGAATAACAATTCAGCTTTAAAAATATCTAAATATTTTAATAATATGAAATTTTACATTTTAGAATAGTAATTTGAGAGAAACATTAAACAAATTAAAATAAATTATCAAGACTATGGCGTTTGCTAATTCCACCTCATATACAGGGAGGAAAATCTCCCTGTACGTTGGGCAATTACATCAAGGAACACAGAACTGATCATTTGCTATTTAAACCTATGATGAAACTTTATTGAAAGAGTCAAGTTTCTTGTCTTTTTTTGTACCAGAAACGGTAAGTTTCGCAAACTTTTACGATGTTTTCTGAAAAGTACCATCTAATATTTTTCGGATGATACTACGTTCAATACAAATAACCCAAATTCTGGAATGGGTCCATTGTAAAGTAGTTGGAACTTTTTATGAAAGAGATCTTGTCAAGTTTGGATATACATAGTAAAAAACTATCCCCTTTATTACTATTCCTGAGATTGACAACTTCTCAGCTTCCTATTCCACGAAATAGGGCCTCTCGAAAATATTTTAGCTTTTTCCCAGAGATTTCTTATTTTGGGCTGGCTGAGTAATACCTAATTAGTTTTGTGCAATCATAGGAGCCATTATAGGTTTTAATCACCAAACAAAATACAAAAAAAACAACTTCGAAATAGATAAATTAACATTCATAAACTTAAGTCAAAAGCCAAGGCACCCATATTCAGCACACACCCACATCTAAAACAGATCAACATTCAAGTTGAAGTTGTGAAATCAGAGCTTTCGTATGGCATTGTAATATAACATCATATTGATTTTAAACTTACCATCCATAAAGGTCCGATGACGTTCTGTGGGAGAAAAAGCTGACCTCGACATCCTTTCAGGCGCACCTAAAAAAAAAATGGACATGATGATACTCAACGCAGTGAAAGTTAATCAGCTGTTCAATCAAGAATTATGTTAATGAGGACTACATGAAAAATTAAAGTTACTTGTATTTACAGGGCATATTCAAATCCACACATGCAGAAATCCAACCTTTCCCAGAGCAGAGACAACTTTGAAGTGCCAGGTTCTGATTGAATTCGACAACAATGCAAGACAGACACAGACGAGTTTTGCCAGAGAACCTTGAATTATTCTATCCAATAAGATTCTCGCGTTTATAGCCCAGGGTAGCGTATGCATAAAATTATTACAAGACTTGATGTTAAGACACGTGAGAATCGAATGACACCACGTCCCTTGCATATTTTAAAGGAATATGAATATATAGAGCGATGGCGTCGCCAGAGATTTCTTGAGGGAGGGGGGGGGGGGACAACAGTTCAAAGGAGGAAATGGGGGCCCTATAAAAGTGCCTCTTTTCGTCGGCGGCAGTATCTACCTACTGTGGTGTAGCGGTTATCATACCTGTCTACAGACCACGAGGCCCTGGCTTCAAGCCTGGGTTGTGTAGACACGCTAGTGTACCACAACTGGTTATCAAAGACCGTGGACATTGACTTGGTTGTCGATGTTATGTCTGTCCGTACGTCGTACCTGTGTTCTCGTCTTGGTCGTATTAAGCGTTTCGTGATAGCATTGTTACTATCATAACCGAACACGCAGGCGACGACCCCGTCATTAAAATTGTGTGTTCACTCGTCGTCGTCGGCGGCGGCGGCATTGCGCACGCAAAGCGTACGCTTAACGGCGTGGAGTAATGGGGTCCGCTTAACGGCCCCTAGTAGGGGTCCAGGGTACCAGGGACCGAAGCCCCTGGAAGCTCTGCATATTTCTTATTTTTGATGCCCCAAAGTGGCTTAAGATCAAATACTGAAATTGCACAAATAAATTGAAAAAAGGAAGAAAAATTTAGATTCAAACATTAAATCAACTGAGAAAAACACTTGGTTTACCATTTCTAATCAGGCAGTAAAGCAATTTCTTTTAAGAATTTAGATCATTCAAGCCCCCTAAAAATAAATAATAATATTTATAAAAAAAACTGGGGTCCAGGGGCAAGCGAAGCCCCAGAAGCTCTGCAGATTGTTTGTTTTTGATGCCCCAAAAAATCAAACAGAGAAATTCAACACTTAAATTGATGAAAAGATGAAGAAAATTCAGATTGTATCAACTCAGATAAGCATTTGCAGACCCGTAGCGAGGAATTTGAAAGAAGGCGAGGAACAAAAGGGGAAAGGGGGTTCGTACAAGGGCAACAAATCTTCAAATTACGGGGTGTTCATTCTAATCTTAGATTGCAAAAGGCACTTCCGAAATAAAAACGGGTTCAGGAATATGAAAGGGGATTCGTTTTTTTACGGAAAAAGTGATCAGTAAAAAGTCGGATATACTGACAACACAATTGGCATTTAAAAAAAAAGAGGATATTTTGAGGAAAGTATCGGATATATAAGCACTGAGAATTAAAAATTCCAAATTAATGGAAACGGTTTTTGCAATGCTGGTAATCCTTTTCCCAAGATCGCCATAGTACAACTGAACTAAGACCGATTGCTTTTGTCTGAATGATTAGCAAAACAAACGTAAACGGAGTTTCTACCTTTCAAAATATAAGAGAATCTGCACAAATGCTCCAAATGATATGATGTTTCCGGCCGGGAATTTCCCCTTCTCGCCCCTCTTCTAGCCACGCCTTGCTCCTTCCTCTGATTGCCCCCCCCCCCTCCCCTCCTTCCCACACACACACACTTCTAGCTATGCCATTGGATGTTCAGATATTTCACAAACACGCTTGCTTTTAAATACGAAAATAGAAAATGATTTATGTGTGTCCTTATCTCCACCCCACTTAAGCACAATCAGTAAAAAATCAAAATGGTATGTTACAATAGTATATAAGAAACAAACAAACACAATATAGATAGATGTCTATCGAGACCCTTTTGAGATACATTCTTGATCATGACAAATCAATAAATTAATGAGAATGCTAAACAAGAATAAATTCAACAAGAAAGTATTGATGTTTTAAGCCGGAATAATGGGCAACAAAGGTTTTGGTTTCAATGCAATCAATTAAGAAAGAGGCAAGTTCTAAAATTCAAGGTTTCTGATTAGAAGATTATCGAAAATACCTGCAGCAAAGTAAAGTCGCTGGTATATTGTCAGGCAGATATCTTTTAAAGAGTTTACCTTTTGAACTAATTGCAACCGTGAGTTCACAAAGCATATACTACGAAAAATATTTTTAAGTTGTATTATATTCCATCATTTCCATAACAACATATTACAACAGTTATCATGAATAAGTTTATTATAGAAATCACGGAATTGGTTAGCCGCGCGCCGCCAAATAGCCAATAGTTCAAGCCATCTTGGAAAAATGTTTAACATCTTTGAAGGAGAAATTGCGTAAGGGTCACCTGGAGAGAGTGAACTGTATGTCAAAAGCTTCGAAGCTTCGTCTGTTATCTGCTTCGTCTAATCATCATCATCACCATCGTCTCGTCATCGTCATCGTCGTCGTCATCGTTGTCATCGTCATCGTCGTCGTCATCATCATCATCATCATCATCATCATCATCATCATCATCATCTTGCAAATCTGTCAACATTATAAGATCACGACAAACATGACCAAATCTGTCCTTGATACCCTGGAATAGATAGTCGTTAATAGCGTTAGACTTTCAAATGGCGTGAGAATTATGTTTAAAAAAAATGTTTTTTTTCATAAAAAAGTTATGATTACGTAACAAGCTATTCATTATTACGGTCGAGACTCTTATAAGTCATTCGTCACCTCTTGCAAATATCACTTTCAATGTATAAACTAACGTTTTAAAATAGATAATGAACAATATGTCCTGTCATTCTTATGCTTTTATATAGGCCCCTAATCACTATTGCCAATCGTTTAAAGTATTACAATTTTAAATACTGTATATTTTTCAAATTTATGGATGGGTGGCGCCATAATTATACGAACGCATTAGCTCAATAGCGTAACTAACGGAGTACTGCGGATAAGGGAGCGGGGGAAGGGGGAATGGGTCGCTCTATTCAATCCCCAAAGTTTTGTTAAAAATTGAATCCCTTGTCAGAAAATAATATGTTCCGCAGATAAGATGAAATAATCAAATATTTAACAGTATCTTAAAGATTTAATTATCAGCAAATGAATAGTTCAGTGGTCAAGAAAGTATATCTTATATGAAGAAGACTTCAAAATTAACAAAATAGTGGTCTGTTAAGGAGATTTCTAAGTTTAACGTTTGGGATTATTAATGTAGGCACCACTGAACTCAGGCTTAGTGTTTGACAATTTGTCAGTTCGTAAAATGATTAAAGTCTATTAGTTACCATCTAGTTTTATGTTACCGACCGTCCCGTGGCGCAGCTAAGGGGAAGAGGAGGGGAGGGGGGGGGGTAACAATCCTTACAGCCGGGAATTTACGAAACTCTTAAAATTTGAAGAAGAAAAAAATTCAGTATGTTGGATTGTTTTGGTAATTCTGATGAAAGCGATCTGATTTGAGATAGTTAAGTTGTATAGGGTAACAGCGTTTTAAAATTTTATTCAAATTGGGCCACATTTTCTATAAATTGAAGAAAATTTCTCAAAAATTAAAGAAAATTTACCGAAACGAAGACAACTTTTCGAAAATTTAAGAAGTTTCCCGAAATTAAGGAAAGTGCACGAAAATTAAAGGAATTTACAAAAATGACAGAAATTTGACGAAAATTAAAAAAAACCTCCTGAAAATTGAAGACAATTTCTCAAAAAAAATTTAAAAATGAAGGAAATTACACCAAACTTGAAGCAAATTCTTTGAAAATGAAAGAAATTTTGAAAAGAATATAACAAATGAAATGTTTCAAGAATTGAAACAAATATCACGATAATGGCAAAGATTTTACAAAATTCGAAACAAATTTTATGAAAATGAAAGAAATTTTATGAAAATTGAAAGACATTTCCTGAAAAATGTAGACAACTTCTCAAAAATTGAAGCGAATATCGCTAAATTGAAAGATATTATCTTGCTCAGGGACGGCTTAGCGATTGTTTTCGTGCCAGCGTAAACCAACACTTGTCTAGAATGTTTAGAATCTTGGGCATTGATGAAACTTGTCCCTACCAGTGGTGTGATAAAAACATTACAAATCACGCTACCTTTTGCACTATTGGTCATTATTGCTGCAAAAAGGGTGCCTGCCTAAAACATGAAAAGGAATTGCAAGCATGCGGACACATGCATTGAAATTCAAACAAATAAAAAAAAAAAAACATTTTTCACCCACTTCACTTCTTGCGCATTTCCTTCAGCGACGCGGTCGTATATTTATTTCATTATTCATGATGTTGCGAAGCACGGCAAATTTGAATTTGAATGATGCACGGCTGTAACGCTTAAAATTATTCATACCAGCACTGCAAACAAAGAGACAAAGAGAAAAAATGGCGCGAAATATTGTCTAGACATAGTTTTGACCTCTAGCCTCTCCCTTTTTCTTGTAGACTTGCCAACTCTCACGTACAAAGATGATTTTTCCGTTAAAACAGTTTCCTTTCTCTTTAACAAATTTAGCAATTAATTTTATTAGATACTCTTCCTGGGGCATATTTTCGCAGACGAGGACTAGAGGTTCTTCATGGACTCTAGCTTCGGCTAAAACATTTACGTATTATACGTCAGAAGCAGGTTTTTCACCGGCTATTGTTAGAAAAGCTTTATATAGCACATGTTGTTTGATACCACTAAAATTATCTTTCCAAATATTTGTACACATTGCCATATAGTCTTTGGTATAAATTGTAGCTTTGTTTTTTTCCGCAACTCTGTTTGAACAAATTACTTCTTTTAAAGAATGTTTTGAATCGATATTTTTGTTTACAATTAACGATAAATATTGACGCAGAGCTGTTGTTTCACTTATGGCCATGCTTCTTAACAACTCCCTGCTTATACTGAATGAATTTGACTTTACTTTTTACATCTTATCTTTTATCATTGTATTTTGATCTTTTACTTAGTACAACAATTTTATATTTTGATCTTTTAACCTCGCACGTGCAGTGCTTGGTGCATTTGTAATTTTCTTTTGTATTTTTGATCTTTTAATCTTGCACGTTCGATGCTTGATGCAATTATATTTTTATGTTTTTACCTTTTCACCTTGTGAGAAAATCTATCGGCCAGGTCTCGTGTAAAGATTTTCTTACATAGGTCTTTAAAATAGATGGTTGGGCAAGGTCTCCTGTACGCCATCTATTTATTTCAAGCTGTATATAAAATAAAATAAAAGAAAAAACAAGATTGAGAAAGGGTTTACTTTACAAGAATCTGAAATAAAACCTAAGAAGGAGGAAAGTTGATTTATTTATTCAATGATTAATTAATCTTCTCCGAGCAGTATGGCACCTTCTTTACATTTAAAGTAGGGTGTAAAGTTATGCAAATTTTGCAACCCTCCACGTACTGCCTGCTCAAAGCGCCATGGCACGGAAAGCTCCCAAGCTCAATATATATATATATATATATATATATATATATATATATATATATATATATATATATATATATATATATATATATATATATATACATATATATATATATATATATATATATATATATATATATATATATATATATATATATATATATATATATATATATATATATATATATATATTTATATATATATAATATATATTTATATATGTATAAATATATATATTTATATATATATGTATATATATATATATTTATATATGTATATATATATATATATATATATATATATATATATATATATATATATATATGTATATACATATATATATATATATATATATACATTATGTAGATATATATATATATATATACATATATGTATATATATATATATATATATATATATATATGAATATATAAATACATATATATAATATATATATATATATATAAATATATATATATATATATATAAATATATATATATGTATATATATATATATATAAATATATATATATATATATATATATATATAAAATATATATAAATATATATAATTATATATATATATATATATATATATATATATATATATATATATATACATATATTTATATATATATATATATATATATATATATATATATATATATATATATATATATATATATATATGTATATATATATATATATATATATATATATATATATATATATATATATATATATATATATATATATATATATATATATATATATATATATATATATATATATATATATATATATATACAAATCTACAAATCATATCACTGTTGTCTCAAATAGAATAACATTTCAGCTTTAAAAATATTTAAATCTTTTTTTAATATGAAGTTTTAAAAGAGAAACATTAAACGAACATTTTGATTAAAAGACACACAATTATTCAGACTATGGCGTTTGCTAATTCCACTTCATATACGGGGAGAAAATCTCCCTGTACGTTGGGCCCAGGGATTTCTTATTTTGGGTTGGCTGAGTAATACTCTTCAGGCGCACCTGAAAAAATTTGACATGATGATACTCAACGCAGTGAAACTTAATGAGCTGTTTAAATCTGTTAATGAGAACTTTGAGAAAAATAAAAAAAATAAAGTTACTTGTATTTACAGGGCATATTTAAATCCACACATGCAGAAATCCAACCTTTCCCAGAGCAGAAACAACTTTTAAGTGCCAGGTTCTGATTGAATTCGACAACACTGCAAGACAGACACAGACGAGTTTTGCCAGAGAACCTTGAATTATTCTATTCAATAAGATTCTCGCGTTTATAGCCCAGGGTAGCGTATGCATAGAATTATTACAAGACTTGATGTTAAGACACGTGAGAATCGAATGACACCGCGTCCCTTGTATTCTTTAAAGGAATATGGATATGTAGAGCGATGGCGTCGCCAGTGATCTCTTGGGAAAGATGGGAGACAACTGTTCAAATGAGAAAATAGGGGCTATAAAAGTGCCGCCTTTCGTCGGCGGCATTGCGCACGCAAAGCGTACGCTTATCGACGTGGGATCATGGTGTCCGCTTAAGAGCCCCTAGTAGGGGTCAAGGGTACCAGGGTACCGCAGCCCCTGGAAGCTCTGCAGATTTCTTATTTTTGATGCCCCAAAGTGGCTTAAGATCAAATACTGAAATTGCACAAATAAATTGAAGAAAAAGAAGACAAATTTAGATTCAAACATTAAATAAAAAAAACACTTTGATTACCATTTCTAATTGGGCAGTAAAGCAATTTCCTTCAAAAATTGAGATCATTCGAGCCCAAAAACATTAATAATAATAATTTTAAAAACTGGGGTCCAGGAGCAAGCGAAGCCCCGGAAGCTCTGCAGATTGTTCGTTTTTTATGCCCCCAAAAATTAAAGAGAGAAATTCAACACTTAAATTGCTGAAAAGATGAAGAAAATTTAAATTATATCAACTCAGATAAGCATTTGCAGACCCGTAGCAACAAGGGCGAGGAAGAGAGGGAGGGGGGGGGGGGGTCGTTGTTTGTATAAGGGCAACAAATCTTTAAATTACGGGGTGCTTATTATAATTTTAGATTTCAAAAAGACACTTTCGCAATAAAAACGGGTTCAGCAATATGAAAGGGGATTGAAAAAAGTGATGAGTAAAAAGTCGGATATACTGACAACAAAATTAACATTTTAAAGAAAAAAGGATATTTTGAGGAAAGTGTCGTATATATTAAGCACTTAGAATCAAAAAATCCAAATTAAGGAAACGGTTTTCGCATTGCTGGTAATCCTTTTCCCAAGATCGCCATAGTACAACTGAACCAAAACCGATTGCTTTTGTCAGGATGATTAGCAAAACAAACGTATACGGAGTTTCTACCTTTCAAATTATAACAGATTCTGCGTTCTAAAATTCAAGGTTTCTGATTGGAAGATTATCAAAAAAACCTGCAGCAAAGTGAAGTCGCTGGTATATTGTCAGGCAGATATCTTTTGAAGAGTTTACCTCTTAAACTTATTGCAACCGTGAGTTCCCAAAGCATATGCTACGAAAAATATTTATTTTTAGTTGTATTATATTCCATCATTTCCATAAGAACTTATTACAACAGTTAACATGGATAAGTTTATTAAAGAAATCACGGATTTGGTTAGCCGTGCGCCGCCAAACAGCCATCAAGACGTTCAAGTCATCTTGGAAAAATGTTTAACATCTTTGAAGGAGAAATTGCGTAAGGGTCACCTGCTTCCTGGAGAGAGTGAACTGTATGTGTAAAGCTTCGAAGCTTCGTCTGTTATCTGCTTCGTCTAATCGGTCTCATCATCATCGTCATCGTCATCGTCGTCGTCGTCGTCATCGTCGTCATCGTCGTCGTCATCGTCGTCATCTTCTTCTTCATCATCATCATCATCATCATCATCATCATCATCATCATCATCATCATCATCATCATCATCATCATCATCATCATCATCATCATCATCATCATCATCATCATAATCATCATCATCATCATCGTCGTCGTCGTCGTCGTCGTCATCATCATCATCATCATCATCATCATCATCATCATCATCAAATAATCATCAACATCATCATCGACGAAAACAGGGGACTCTGGACCCTCCCCCACCCACACCCTTTTCTGGAAAATAGTTTCGTCCTTGTGAATCTAATGGGGGGCATCAAGATGTAAACAAAGGTCATTACTTATATTCTGAAGAGTATGAAAATCTATCAACAATATAAGATCACGACAAACATGACCAAATCTGTCCTTGATACCCTGGAATAGATAGTCGTTAATAGCGTTAGACTTTCAAATGGCGTGAGAATTATGTTTAAAAAAAATGTTTTTTTTCATAAAAAAGTTATGATTACGTAACAAGCTATTCATTATTACGGTCGAGACTCTTATAAGTCATTCGTCACCTCTTGCAAATATCACTTTCAATGTATAAACTAACGTTTTAAAATAGATAATGAACAATATGTCCTGTCCTCTTCTTATGGTTTCTAATAATCAATAATGCCTATCGTTCAAAGTATTACAATTTTAAATACTGTATGTTTTTCAAATTTATGGATGGGTGGCGCCATAATTATACGAACGCATTAGCTCAATAGCGTAAGTAACGTAGTACTGGGGAAGGGAGTGGTGAGGGTGATCGCCCTATTCAATCCTCAAAGTTTTGTTGAAAAATAATATCTTCCGCAGATAAGATGAAATAATCAAATATTTATCAGTGTTTTAAAGATTTAATTATCAGCAAAGGATTAGTTCAGTGGTCAAGAAAGTATATCTTATATGAAGAAGACCTTAAAAGTAACAAAATAATGAAGAAGCATTTAAAAATATTATAAAAGAGCTTCCATCTTATTCTCTTAAGGAGATCTCTAAGTTAATGTTTAGGATTATTAATGTAGGCACCACTGAACTCAGGGTTACTGTTTGACAATTCGTTACTTCGTAAAATGATTGAAGTCTATTAGTTACCATCTAGTTTTATGTTACCAACCGTCCCGTGGCGCAGCTAAGGTGGAAAGGTGGAAAGAGGGGAGGGGGGGCAAGAACCCTCACAGCCGGGAATTTAAGAAACTTTCAAAATTTGAGAAAAAGAAATTCAGAATATTGGAATGGTTAGGTAAATCTAATGAAAGCGATCTGATTTGAGATAGTTAAGTTGTATAGGGTAACAGCGTTTTAAAATTTTATTCAAATTGGGCCACATTTTCTATAAATTGAAGAAAATTTCTCAAAAATTAGAGAAAATTTCCCTGAAACGAAGACAACTTTTCAAAAATTTAAGAAATTTCCCGAGAAGAAGGAAAGTGCACGAAAATTAAAGGAATTTACAAAAAAGATAGAAATTTGACGAAAATTAAAAAAGAATTTCTGAAAATTGAAGACAACTTCTCAAAAATTTAAAAAAATGTCCAGAAAATGAAAGAAATTACATCAAACTTGAAGCAAATTCTATGAAAATGAAGAAAATCTGAAAAGAAAATCGCAAATGAAATGTTTCTAAGAATTGAAACGAATATCACGACAATGACGGAGATTTTACAAAATTCGAAGCAAATCTGATGAAAATGAAAGAAATTTCATAAAAATTGAAGGACATTTTCTGAAAATTGTAGACAACTTCTCAAAAATTGAAGCAAATTTCCCTAAATTGAAGGAAATTCCACAAAAATTTAAGCAAGTTTTACAAAATGAAGGAACTTGACAAAAATTGAAGAAAAAATTATGAAAATGAAAAAAATTATACAAAAATTAAAAGAAATTTAACAAAAATTGATACAAATTAAACAAGATTGAAAGAAATTTCCTAAAAAATGACGGAAGTTGCACAAAAAGTGTAGCAAATTTGATGAAAAGGAAATAAATTTTACAAAAATCTAGCAAATTCTACAAAAATTAAGGTGATTTTACGAAAATTGAAAAAGATTTTTCAGAAATGAAAGAACTCCAGAAGGAAAGATCCCAATCATCGTGTCTGACACTTTCACATATTTAATTTAATATATTCATTTCATAAGGATATTTTTCTGGGTTAGAAAACTCATTAGTGGGGTAAATTCTCGCCCCCTCTACCTTCACTTAGTGTGTTAAAAAGGCTATGTTAACAATGTCTGTTAAAATAACTCCAAAGTGGTAAAAAACTAAAGGAAATTTCCCGAGAAGAAGGAAAGTGCACGAAAATTAAAGGAATTTACAAAAAAGATAGAAATTTGACGAAAATTAAAAAAGAATTTCTGAAAATTGAAGACAACTTCTCAAAAATTTAAAAAAATGTCCAGAAAATGAAAGAAATTACATCAAACTTGAAGCAAATTCTATGAAAATGAAGAAAAATCTGAAAAGAAAATCGCAAATGAAATGTTTCTAAGAATTGAAACGAATATCACGACAATGACGGAGATTTTACAAAATTCGAAGCAAATCTGATGAAAATGAAAGAAATTTCATAAAAATTGAAGGACATTTTCTGAAAATTGTAGACAACTTCTCAAAAATTGAAGCAAATTTCCCTAAATTGAAGGAAATTCCACAAAAATTTAAGCAAGTTTTACAAAATGAAGGAACTTGACAAAAATTGAAGAAAAATTATGAAAATGAAAAAATTATACAAAAATTAAAAGAAATTTAACAAAAATTGATACAAATTAAACAAGATTGAAAGAAATTTCCTAAAAATGACGGAAGTTGCACAAAAAGTGTAGCAAATTTGATGAAAAGGAAATAAATTTTACAAAAATCTAGCAAATTCTACAAAAATTAAGGTGATTTTACGAAAATTGAAAAAGATTTTTCAGAAATGAAAGAACTCCAGAAGGAAAGATCCCAATCATCGTGTCTGACACTTTCACATATTTAATTTAATATATTCATTTCATAAGGATATTTTTCTGGGTTAGAAAACTCATTAGTGGGGTAAATTCTCGCCCCCTCTACCTTCACTTAGTGTGTTAAAAAGGCTATGTTAACAATGTCTGTTAAAATAACTCCAAAGTGGTAAAAAACTCACACACACCGGGGTATACATTCGGGTGTACGTGATGCAGTGGCGGCGCCGGAATTTTGGTCATGGGGGAAAGAGAGGAGCAATTTTATCTTATGGTGCAAAAGCCTCTAAATTGGACATTTCTTTAGGGAACTTTTCTTCAATTACTTCTCTTAAATTTTTGGAAGAATTCCTTCAATTTCAGTACGGGTAGCAAATTCCAACAAGATTATCTGCTTCGAGATGCCTTCCATATGTGAACCAAATATGTAACACCGCAAATGTGGACAGAATGTGCCTAATTGGCAATATCACATAAAATTGTGACATGTTGATAATAGATTTTCATAGATAGTAGCAGACAATGGGTGAAATAGGCCAGAACCGTGGCAATTAAGCAGGATCGCACATCACGGTGGTGGGGAAGGGGGAGGCGATCGCACTCCACATGTAGTACTGGGGCGAAAGTATCGTTTCTCCACCCCCACCCCTTCTCCTTCAAAGAATATACATATATATATATATATATATATTTATATATATATATGTATATATATTTATATATATATGTATATATATATATATATATATATATATATATATATATATATATATATATATATATATATATATGTATATATATATATATATATATATATATATGTATATATATATATATATATAATATATATATATATATATATATATATATATATATATATATATATATATATATATATATATATATATATATATATATATATATATATATATATATATATATATATATATATATATATATATATATATATATATATATATATATATATATATATATATATATACACATTCATATATATATATATTCTGTGAGAAACTTGTCAAATGATCATTTTATTGCAGAAATCAGTGATGTCTGGGCCAAAAATTTACAGAAACCTTTCATTCAAAATTAAAAACATCATGATCAATCTTTAAATGCAGGGATTCAGTAGAATAAAGTAGGCAATAGTTTGTTCTCAAACGCTAGAGTTAGAGTCAGGAACTTTGTGTGTTCAACTTTAGATGTGCGATTGCTATTAAACACAGCCTTTTTAACATACTAATTTAAAGAGGGGGTATTTCCCGTCCATTTTGTTTGATCGCCTCCCCCACCCGCCCCCTCCTCAAACCCGACTCATGAACTTTTGAACCAGAAAATATCATTACTAAATGAATATATTAAGATAAGTGATAAGTTAAAGAATCGGACACCATTATTGGGATATTTTTTCCTGAATTCTTTAATTTTGGAGAAATGGGAAATCTCAATCAAATTTCGTAAATTTTCTTTGAAATTTTGTACAATTTGCTTAATTTATGTCAATTTTCCTTTATTTTCATAGAAATTGCTACACTTTTCGTTCAATTTTTGCATTTTGGGGAATTTTTTCAATCTTTAAGAATTTGTTTTCGATTTTCGACAAATTTCCAAGATGAATTTTTGTAAAATTTCCTTCATATTCATAATTTCATCTTCTTTAATTTTTGTCAAATTTCTTCATTTTTGTAAAATTTGCACACATTTTTGTACAATTTCCTTCAATTTAGAAATATTTACTTCAATTTTTAAGAAGTTGTCTACAATTTCCAGGAAATGTCCAAAATTAACCAAAATGTCTTTTTCAGTCGATTTAACGTTTGAATCTAAAATTTTGTTCCTTTTTTCAAATTAAGTTTGGAATTTCTGCTTTTCATTTTGGGCATCAAAAACAAGAAAACTGCAGAGCATCTGAGAGCTTCACCCCCTAAACCGCTACCAGGGCTAGGTTTAATCACAACATATAATCACAATTTGATCAATTTTTGTTTTGTAAATGATGCACTTGTCAGAAGTTGCCGGTTGAGTATAATAAGTATAAACAGATATAATCTTAGGACAATTTTGGTGCCTCTTCAGCTTTGGTACCCCCTGAGAAAGCTCTCTGGGGTAAGTTTCTCTCCCTGCCACCACACCACTGGTGGCAATAGTGACTGTAACAGTCATGTCTTGGTGAAATTGATCATTTTTACCTCTTTATATTGCTTATAATTAAGAAGCCCATTACTCATTTTTCAGGCATACTAAAGGCTATTTCTGGCAAAAGCTTTTATGTACTTCTTTATATTTTGCAAAAGAAGATGAAGGCTGACCAATCACATAACAAAAGACGATTCTGAGAAATCTATAAACACAGCGAGCATAATAAACCAATAATTCTTTTAGAACGTACTAAGCAATATTAAACGTGAAAGTTGGTGTGGCTGAAAAGAAACATTTTTTAATTAGTTGTATAAATTATAATTTTCCTGGCATAATGCAGCTCATTGCCGTTTTCTAAATAAATACTACAAAACTTTGAATAACCACAGAAAAGAGAATAATATGGAACCTCATTTTTCAGATGGTTGGACTATAAAATAATAAATACAATGAATCCATTGAGTGTATTGGCATGTAATATATTTTTCAAGAAGAACATTTTATTGTTATGACAGAATTAAGTAAACGCCAAAGCAAGCTGAATATACATTATTTGAAACTCTTTCACTATATGAACAGGATACAAATATGAAAATAAGAATAATCGTTTGTTTGGAATGGTTTCAAATAGTGAAAAATCAGCCTGTTGAAATTAATTTGTGCATCTTTTCATATTAATGATAGAAAATACAAAGCGCATTCGAGCATGTAATAGGGTTCCTAGTATTTTGTGCCTGCATAGCTTTGCTGAGCGTGTGTGGGTGGTGGTGAAAAAAATGTCCATTATCGTAAAAAAATACAAAAATGATAATGCCATTTACTTAACTGTGCAAGAAAAATGACCTCGGAGACGAAGGGAGAGGCTTAAGCAAAAAAACGGGTGGTGGTGAGAAAGATGTCTATTATTGTAAAAAAAAATGAAATCGCTAATTACTTACAACTGTACATGAACGATGACCGCGGAGACGGGGGAAAGGGGGAGGGAAAGGATAGGGAAAGGGGAAGGAGAGGGGGAAAGGAAGGCAGAGGGGAAGGAGAGGGGAAGGGGAAGGCAGAGGGAAGAGAGAGGGGAGAGGGGAAAGGGGAAAGGAGAGGGGAAGGGAGAGGGGGAAGGGAGAGGGGGAAAGGGAGTGGAAAGGTGGGGGAGGGATTTTAGCAAAAGAATATGCTAAATACGCAAGTTTCCCGAAAATGGACAAAATATTGGTCAAAATTGAAAAAAAGTACCTACAAATGAACGAAATTTTCCGAAAATTGCTAAAACTCATTTTGTGAAATATTTCCTCGAAATCCATTTTTTTCTTTTAAAAATGAAGAAAATGCCGATAATAGAGAAAAACAGCCAAAACATTAACCGAATTTACCGAAAATTGTCGGTGAGTGAAAGAAAAATGGAAGAAAATTTGGTATAATTAGTGTCCTTAATTAGTGTCCTTAAATTTTAAAACCGCCCAAAATTGTCTACAAATTTAGAAAATTTCCCAAAAAACTGGGGGAAATGGCCCAAGAATAAGCATTTTGTCAAATTTTTGAGGAAAGTGCTTGAATAAAAAATCAAAGAAATTTGCACATAAATAAACGTATCAAAAGTTCCTTTAAATTCAAACAATTATACACCGAAATACTAAGACAAGTGTCCGAAAATGAACGAAATATTCCGAACTTAATGGAAACTGACTTGAGGAAAATGGCGTGCCAGCAAAATTTACCCGATTTTTTCGTGCCCGAATTTTTGGTAACATGACTTTCACATACATATTAATATTTGCAGTTCCAAGTAACTCTTTTTTGCTTTGATTTTTAATTTTTTTGCTTTTAAAAGTGTATGGTCAAGATTCTGATGAAATTTAAGATAACGATTCAAATACAAGTAAATGCCTACAGGCGGATCCAGTGGGTGGGGTCCCGGGGTTGTACGCTCCGCCCTTGGTGGCAAGGTGCCCCAATTTCATTTAAGGTTTAGAGTTAGGATTTTGAGCCGTATTTTTATTATTCTAAGCAAACTTTCGTTGACTTTTAACCAAATTTGTTAATTTTTCCCAAATTTGGGCCATTTTGAAGAAACAATATGGATAAAAGGTTTCACAAAAAATGCATTTCAAGCTCTTGTACGAATAAAAATAAAAATGGTCGTATATATATATATATATATATATATATATATATATATATATATATATATATATATATATATATATATATATATATATATATATATATATGTATATATATATACATATATATATATATATATATATATATATATATATATATACATACATATATATATATGTATACATATATATGTATACATATATATATTTATATATATATATATAAATATATATATATATATATATATATACATATTCTTTGGGAGGGTGAAACGATACTTTCTCCCCCAGTATCTATTGTTGGGTGCGATCTCCCCCACCCCTTCCTCCACTCCCGTGATCTGCGATCCTGCTTAATTGCCACGGTTCTGGCCTATTTTACTCATTGACTGCTACTATTTATTAAAAAATAAAGAAATTTATCGACAAATATATTGGACTAATAGATGCCGATATCTTTACTTGTGAACAACTCATCCCTCCAGGAGTCAAAGTAGAAATTGTCCTAACCTCCATAAAAAGGAATTTTACATGCAAAGCTATGAGGACACCGCCGCTCTCAAAAAGTATTTTCTACGTATCAAAGCCGCAGAGCTTGTGGTCAGACGTAAAATTTTGAAACAAGCGCGCTATGAATTGTTCATGAAGGATTGGAAAAAGACACCTCTGGAAAACAATTTTCAATTCATCGAGACGCAAACCATCAAGCTGGAGGCAAACGTGGAGAATATCAATTCCAATTCACAAATTTTTCCAGAAATGCCAAGAGAATTGTATGTGATGTTGCTGAAAGAAAAAAAGCGTATGCGAGGGATTTTCAACATGACCCATTTAACCTTTTAGATGACTACAAACAACTTCAGGTCAATGCAGCAGGGACTCTGATACCAAACAAACCTTTAGAAATGGCTGCGGGAACCAACAAAGGGTTTTTGAGAGTGCAAGATTATTTGTACAGGGTATTGGGTAATGAAATGGCATCCATTAGAGGTTTTGGTCTCCAAAAGCTTTATAGGGTTTTGTATCGTAGGCTTAAATCTCACACGCGACGGGGCATCAGCCTCACAACATGATAGTGAAGCTAAAATTGGTCAAATTAGCTTGGACTTGAGTGTGAAATAGGACTCAGCCAACGCACGTACATTACTTGTCTTTGGAGTGTTTAACAAGCAAGTCCAAATTACGCATGACAAGAATATCATTACACCCTTTATGGACTTTTAAGTATAATGGCAACGAACAAAAAAGCTGTGGCTATTAACGCAAGAATTGGAAAATTTGGTTCAAAGAGATACTTGTTTGCAAAAATATAAACAACCTATGAAAGTGTATGCATCCGATCAATTACATCTTGATTTGAAAGGAAAAAATAAAACACCTCGTTTTCTGATCATTAATACAGATTCGATCAATGCACCTGGGACGCATTGGGTGGCAACATTTCTACCAAAACAGGGGGTAGTCGAATATTTTGATTCATCGGCTGAAAATCGTCAAGACCATCCCAGTATTCGAAATTGGTTGACCAACTTTGAATCACGGTAAATCAGCAACGTGTACAATCCATTACCTTAATGTATCGCGGTTTGTTTGCATATTACTTTTTAGCCCATAGATGTTATGGCTATAAATATAATGACATAATGACTTTCTTCTCACATGACAACTTGGATGCCAACGACGACGAGCTTTTAACCTTTACCAAAGACGTTGCATCTCCACTATTGACCTAAAGCGACCTTTATGTCTAGCGTCTGTCTAAAAATTTGAATTTTGAAAATTTAAAATTTGTTATGATGCGGGATTTAAATGACTATATCATTTGAATGTTTTGTTGTTTTGTTTTTAATGGTTATATTATCTAAATCTTTTGTTGTTGCTTTGAGGTTTAAAAATTTAAATCGACAAATCAGAAACGACTCTCTTTGTTTTGAGGTTTTAAAATTTAAATTGACAAATCAGAAACGACTTTTCTTAGAGCGCCAGATTCAAACATTTCCAAAACTCTATAAAGTTTCAAACTCAACAATGGGCCTATCCATTCAACAAACTCAGCAGATCATCTCAATTTTACCTTATTCGTAACCTCTTTTACAAACTGATTCAAAATGTACAACGTTTCGTCAGCCGTCAAAAACAAGGCAAATGTGCTCACGACAGCAGCACCAAAGAAACAGAGGGGAGTCGCAAGAGAAAACAGACTAAAGATACAGCACCACCACCGAAACAAGTGGCCATAGCGGGACCGTCTCAGATGCCCAGCAGTTCAGCAGTATATTCAAAACTTAAACAATGAACAAGTGGCAGCTGCAACCGCATCTGCCTCCTATGCTACCACAGATGGCGAAACAAGAAGCCGCTCTACAAAGCCAAAATGCTTCACTACCGATGCAGGGCAACGACGTCGGACAATCAAACAACGGTTATGGAGTCGGCTACGGACAGACGTATCATTCACACAGTCAAACACAAGCTGGCGTTGCTGCTCAAGCGTCTACATCAGAAGTCAGACCACCCACAGCCAAACAAGGGCCGCCTCTATCGCAGGATCACACTGGAGAAAAAAAGGAGTAAGTACCAACTTACTCCGATTGATGTAGCCCCAGACTTTAAGCCTGAGGGTTACAAAATGTTGAATATGTTTGCGTACATTCTTGCAGATGCTAATGGTGATAGCGTGTATTTTTGTAATATGAGTAAGAAAAAGTATGGTAAAGGAAAGGCCAATTGGACTTATAATCTAGACGCTGGCACATTTGTCAGACTTTCAAAACATCTAGCCTTGATTCAAGCTGATTTCAAAAAGCATGGAGAGGCGGACGATTTGTCTGCAGATTTCTCAGACGAAGAAGGTTTTGTAGCTTCCACAAAGGTGATCAAGCGCAAATGTACGAAAGTACCGTGAGAGCCAATGTGAGAGATTAATTTTTTAAAAACAAGGGTAGACAGACACAACTCAAGTGGCAGGTGTCGCTTTCACAAAAGACGAGTTTAAAAGGGTGATGAAGAGAGGGCTATTCAAAGTTTTGAAACGAGATCTTGGAATTGAGTAATAAATTCTACTGTTCTCTTTTTTCCACAGCAAAAAACAGGAAAAACAGGAAAAACAGACCAACCGGAGGTACATTATATAATACAAAACATCAAGGAAATGGGGTTCTAGTGATCGGTGATGGGATTTTTGTGATTAGCGGTAAAATGAACAATGGTGGTGAGCTTGACTTTAATATGAAAAATTGGCACCTTCGATATAAATTTTACGTCCTTTTCCAGGCAAAATTGACATATTGACACGGCTGCAGGAAGAGTTGAGTCAACCAAATCCTGAAATTGAACGCCTTACAGAACCCACGCGCAGTTACATAGAGAGAATGGTGCTAGAGACTTTAGAAAATAAAGAGGGGCGAATTTACCCGCAGCTCACCGAGTACATGGCTCAGCTCAACGATGTGGAGTTTGTGCACTCATTCGGGATTGCGAGTGAAAACCAAAGAGTGTTTAACCTGGCATATACATTACATAAACCCAGACTGAAACATTTCTATAGACGCAAGGTCACAACCTATGGTATAGGGGATCAATGGCAAGCCGATTTGTTGGATTTGAGCAAGTTGAGTAAAAAGAATAGGGTAATAAATTTATTTTGACAATTATTGATTTGTTTTCACGCAGAGCTTGGTTAGAAGCCCTGTAGAAGGGGTCAGAAAAGGTGACCTCAGCTATGCTAAAAGTGTTTACTCGAGCAGGTTATGCCCCTCTGATACTTCGAACGAATAAAGGTAAAGAATTTTACAATTCCAAATTTTAAAATTTGCTTAAAGAATATGACATTGTTCTTTTTTCTACAAACAGCGAGCTCAAGGCTAACGTTGTAGAGCAATTTAATCAAACAATCAAAACTAAATTGTATCGTTATTCTATAACTGTAGGACATGTCAACTGGCTCGATATTGTCCGAGATTTGGCAACGGCTTATAATGCCCGTAAACATCAAAGCATAGGTTGAGCCCCCAAGGACGTCAGTTATTTTAATGAGAGGGAGGTATGGGGGTATCAGTACGGTCATTTACCGAAAGAGAAAGCAAACTTGAAGGTGGGGGATTTCGTCAAAATTTCAAATGATTACGGTACGTTTGCTAGAGGGTACACGCAACAATGGACTATTGAAATTTGTAAGATAAAAGATGTGGTAAACCACGATAGAGCGTTATATACGCTCGTGGATTTGTTAGAGGAAGATATAAAAGCTTCTTTTTACGAAGAAGACCTTTAAATTTGATAAGATTTTTGAAATCTAAAGGGCAGGGTTAGGGCAAGCAAGTTTATATCAAATGGTTAGGTTATCCGAATAAATTTAATTCTTGGGTTTTGGCAAGTGAAGTAGGAGAGAGTCACCGATAGAAAATGGATGATTTTTTCTGGACGGTCGTGAGTAATTCTGGGCCCTTAACAAACACTTCGAGTAATTTGTAAATGAATTGAAAGGACCCGTTTATCTTGATAGCAGTGACTGGGAAGTGGGTTTGGTGTCGTTTGACGCAGGGAGTGAAATTTCTTTAATCAATAATGACAATAGTTATTACCTCTATGATGTAGGTAGTTATGTCTTTAAGAAATTAAAACGTATCAGGAAAAGTATGCTCACATGCTGAGAATCAAATAATATACACAATTTTGTAATCCTTAGAACAACCGGGCATGGTGTTGCCACCTACACGTCCACGTGCCACCCCGGCAAAAGTCATTCAAGCAAATTGCTGCACCTAGGTCTTAGGGAAGGTCGCGTGTTCATTGAACCTCGACATAATGCTACATTCCACCTAACAATAGGGGGAGCTCTTTTACACTATTTGGGATTTGAGCAAAATGAGCTCGTCTTCACCGACAACGCAACGCGCACAGCAGACAAAGCATTTGCAGAAACGCATTTACAAACCTATAATATTACCTGTAATTTGATTGAGCACACCTTACATTTCGACAGTTACAACAACATTTTACTAAGCTCGACGCTAGACAAAAAAAAACTACATCAACGCAAATTCCAATCGTGACCTACCACAAGGTGAACACGAATGTCCTCAGAGAAATCGAAATCGGTATCCAGGGGTATAGAGACATACCTGTCAAATTAGTAGGCAACACTGTGGCTGGTTTACATTTCAGAAAAGTAAGATCGAGGGTACCTAGACCTTTGACAAGGCAGGAGTTTTATGGAAGCTGTTTGGTCTTACCTAGCAACACAGGACCCTTGACGAATACAACGACAGAGTATACAAACACTTTACAACATGCGTTAGAATTGGCCTCTTTAGGCTTTGTAGATTTGAATCTGTTTGGGCCTGATTTCAACACGGAAGACTTTCCGTTCACCCTAGATTCCAGGAATCATGTCATGCTGATTGCTGCGATTGTTAAAAATTTGCACAAACGTTGCAATGAAGTCCTAGATGACATGGGGAGTCATCAACAACTTTTATCATAGAGAAGTGCAAAAGGGTAGGGTGGACTGCCCGGGCGTGGAAAAATATTTTTCTTGGAAAAGGGCTTCAAATGGCTCCAGATATGCGTACTCGGCGCTTTGCGACGGGCGTTTGAGATACATATATGACTGTATGAAAGCAAGATGTTTGTTGCAACGCATGATTGACATGAACCTCCCTGTTAGAGAGCCATGCATGGACATGGAGTATATTTTAGGTCATTATCCTAATGATGATTTCCCGGCAAGAGGTGGCTTCCCTTCCGGCAACCAGGGGTGAGTCTGAATGGGCGACCAATCAGACCAATCTTTAAGCCATGTTGGGCTCTGCCATCCTCATGGCGTGGGCTACGGAACAACTCTGCCAATCTGCGCTGCTTTTCTGGAATACCAACTGAACCCCAAACACCCTAGTGTTCACATAGTCTGACATGTATAGACTATTTCACCTGCATGACACACCTGCCAGAGGTTTGAAAACCTTCCCAAATGCCACATTTGAATTGCTGCGCTGTTTTTACATATGGAAAAAGTAAAAAATGGGTATTTGCTGTTGTTTCACTTATAGCCATGCTTCTTAACAACTCCCTGCTTATAGTGAATGAATTTGACTTTACTTTTTACATCTTATCTTTTATCATTGTATTTTGATCTTTTACTTGGTACAACAATTTTATATTTTGATCTTTTAACCTCGCACGTGCAGTGCTTTGCATTTGTAATTTTCTTTTTGTATTTTTGATCTTTTAACCTTGCACGTCTGATGCTTGATGCAATTATATTTTTATGTTTTTACTTTTCACCTTGTGAGAAAATCTATCGGCCAGGTCTCGTGTAAAGATTTTCTTACATAGGTCTTTAAAATAGATGGTTGGGCAAGGTCTCCTGTACGCCATCTATATATTTTGAGCTGTATATAAAATAAAATAAAAGAAAAAGAAGATTGAGAGAGGGTTTACTTTACAAGAATCTGAAATAAAACCTAAGGAGGAGGAAAGTTAATTTATTTATTTAATGATTAATTAATCTTCCGAGCAGTATGGCACCTTTCTTTACATTTAAAGTAGCGTGTAAAGTTATGCAAATTTTGCAACCTCCACGTACTGCCTGCTCAAAGCGCCATGGCACGGAAAGCTCCTAAGTTCAATATATATATATATATATATATATATATATATATATATATATATATATATATATATATATATATATATATATATATATATATATATATATATATATATATATATATATATATATATATATATATATATATATATATATATATATATATATATATATATATATATATATATATATATATATATATATATATATATATGTATATATATATATATATATATATATATATATATATATACATATATATATATATATATATATATATATATATATATATATATATATATATATATATATATATATATATATATATATATGCATATATATATATATACATATATATATATATATATATATATATATATATATATATATATATATATATATATATATGCATATATATATATATATATATATATACATATATATATATATATATATATATATATATATATATATATATATATGTATATATATATATGTATATGTATATATATACATATATGTATAAATATATATATATATATATATATATATATATATAAATATACATGTATATATATATAAATATATATATATATATATGTATATATATATAAATATATATATATATATATATATATATATAAACATATATATATATATATATATATAAACATATATATATATATATATATATATAAATATATATATATATATATATATATATAAACATATATATATATATATATATATATAAAATATATATATATATATATATAAATATATATATATATATATATATATATATATATATATATACATATATGTATATATATATATATATATATATGTATATATATATGTATATATATATATATATATATATATATATATATATATATATATATATATATATATATATATATATATATATATATATATATATATATATATATATATATATATATACAAATCTACAAATATACAAATCATATCACTGTTGTCTCAAATAGAATAACATTTCAGCTTTGAAAATATTTAAATCTTTTTTAATATGAAGTTTTAAAAGAGAAACATTAAACGAACATTTTGATTAAAAGACACACAATTATTAAGACTATGGCGTTTGCTAATTCCACCTCATATACAGGGAGGAAAATCTCCCTGTACGTTGGGCCCAGAGATTTCTTATTTTGGGCTGGCTGAGTAATACCTTATTAGTTCTGTGCAACCATAGGAGCCATTATAGATTTTAATCACCAAACAAAATAAAAACCTAAAAATAAACGAATTAACATTCCTAAAGTTAAGCCAAAAGCCAAGGCACTTATATTCAAGCACACACCCACATCTAAATCAGATCAACATTCTTGAAATTTTGCTATTGAAGTTGTGAAATCAAGCTTTCTTATAGCATTGTAATATAATAGTATATTGATTTTAAACTTGCCATCCATAGAGGTCTGATGAAGTTCTGTGTCAGAAGAAGCTGACCTGGACATCTCTTCAGGCACACCTGAAAAAAATGGACATGATGATACTCAACGCAGTGAAACTTAATGAGCTGTTTAATTCTGTTAATGAGGACTTTATGAAAAATAAAAAAATAAACTTACTTGTATTTACAGGGCAAATTCAAATCCACACATGCAGAAATCCAACCTTTCCCAGAGCAGAGACAACTTTTAAGTGCCAGGTTCTGATTGAATTCGACAACACTGCAAGACAGACACAGACGAGTTTTGCCAGAGAACCTTGAATTATTCTATCCAATAAGATTCTCGCGTTTATAGCCCAGGGTAGCGTATGCATAGAATTATTACAAGACTTGATGTTAAGACACGTGAGAATCGAATGACACCGCGTCCCTTGTATACTTTAAAGGAATATGGATATGTAGAGCGATGGCGTCACCAGTGATCTCTTGGGAAAGATGGGGGACAACAGTTCAAATGAGAAAGTAGGGGCTATAAAAGTGCCGCCTTTCGTCGGCGGCAATGCGCACGCAAAGCGTACGCTTATCGACGTGGGGTCATGGAGTCCGCTTAAGAGCCCCTAGTAGGGGTCAATGGTACCAGGGTACCAGCTCTGCAGATTTCTTATTTTTGATGCCCCAAAGTGGCTTAAGATCAAATACTGAAATTGCACAAATAAATTGAAAAAAGGAAGAAAAATTTAGATTTAAACGTGAAATCAAGTGAGGAAAAACACTTTGATTACCATTTCTAATCAGGCAGTAGAGCAATTTCCTTTGAAAATTTAGATCATTCGAGCCCCAAAAAATAAATCATGATAATTAAAAAAAGTGGGGTCCAGGGGCGAGCGAAGCCCCGGAAGCTCTGCAGATTGTTTGTTTTTGATACCCCAAACAATCAAACAGAGAAATTCAACACTTAAATTGATAAAAAGTTGAAGAAAATTTAGATTATAATCAACTCAGATAAGCATTTGCAGACCCGTAGCAACAAAGGCGAGGAAGAGAGGGAGGGGGAGGGGGAGGGGGTCGTTGTTTGTATAAGGGCAACAAATTTTCAAATTACGGGGTGCTTATTATAATTTTAGATTTCAAAAAAGCACTTTTGCAATAAAAACGGGTTCAGGAATATAAACTGATAAAAGGGGATTCGTTTTTTTTCTATGAAAACAGTGATGAGTAAAATGTCGGATATACTGACAACAAAATTGACATTTCTAAGAAAAAAGGATATTTTGAGGAAAGTGTCGGATATATTAAGCACTGAGAATCAAAAAATCCAAATTAAGGAAACGGTTTTCGCATTGCTGGTAATCCTTTTCCCAAGATCGCCATAGTACAACTGAACCAAAACCGATTGCTTTTGTCAGGATAATTAGCAAAACAAACGTATACGGAGTTTCTACCTTTCAAATTATAACAGATTCTGCGTTCTAAAATTCAAGGTTTCTGATCGGAAGATTATCAAAAAAACCTGCAGCAAAGTGGAGTCGCTGGTATATTGTCAGGCAGATATCTTTTGAAGAGTTTTCCTCTTAAACTAATTGCAACCGTGAGTTCACAAAGCATATGTTACGAAAAATAGTGATTTTTAGTTGTATTATATTCCATTATTTCCATAACAACTTATTACAACAGTTAACATGGATAAGTTTATTATAGAAATTACGGATTTAGTTAGCCGTGCGCCGCCAAATAGCCATCAAGACGTTCAAGTCATCTTGGAAAAATGTTCAACATCTTTGAAGGAGAAATTGCGTAAGGGTCACCTGCTTCCTGGAGAGAGTGAAGTGTATGTGTAAAGCTTCGAAGCTTCGTCTGTTATTTGCTTCGTCTAATCGGTCTCATCATCATCATCATCATCATCATCATCATCATCATCATCATCATCATCATCATCATCATCATCATCAAATAATCATCAACATCATCGACGAAAACAGGGGACTCTGGACCCTCCCCCACCCACACCCTCTTCTGGAAAATAGTTTCGTCCTTGTGAATCTAATGGAGGGCATCAAGATGTAAACAAAGGTCATTACTTATATTCTGAAGAGTCTGAAAATCTATCAACAATATAAGATCACGACAAACATGACCAAATCTGTCCTTGATACCCTGGAATAGATAGTCGTTAATAGCGTTAGACTTTCAGTTGGCGTGAGAATTATGTTTTGTTTTAAATATTTTTATTGATAAAAAAGTCAAGATTACGTACCATGCTATTCATTATTACGGTCGAGACTCTTATCAGTCATTCGTCACCTCTTGCAAATATCACTTTCAATGTATAAACTAACGTTTTAAAATAGATAATGAACAATCTGTCCTGTCCTGTTCTTATGGTTTCTTATAATCAATAATGCCAATCGTTCAAAGTATTACAATTTTGAATACTGTATATTTTTCAAATTTATGGATGGGTGGCGCCATAATTATACGAACGCATTAGCTCAATAGCGTAAATAACGGAGTACTGGGGAAGGGAGTGGGGAGGGTGATCGCCCTATTCAATCCTCAAAGTTTTGTTGAAAAATAATATCTCCCGCAGATAAGATGAAATAATCAAATATTTATCAGTGTTTTAAAGATTTAATTATCAGCAAAGGATTAGTTCAGTGGTCAAGAAAGTATATCTTATATGAAGAAGACCTTAAAAGTAACAAAATAATGAAGAAGCATTTAAAAATATTATCAAAGAGCTTCCATCTTATTCTCTTAAGGAGATTTCTAAATTAATGTTTGGAATTATTAATGTAGGCACCACTGAACTCAGGGTTACTGTTTGACAATTCGTTACTTCGTAAAATGATTGAAGTCTATTAGTTACCATCTAGTTTTATGTTACCAAGCGTCCCGTGGCGCAGCTAAGGTGGAAAGGTGGGGAGAGGGTGGGGAGGCAAGAACCTCACAGCCGGGAATTTAAGAAATTTTCTAAATTTGAGAAAAAGAAATTCAGAATATTGGAATGGTTTGGTAACTCTGATGAAAGCGATCTGATTTGAGATAGTTAAGCTGTATAGGGTAACAGCGTTTTAAAATTTTATTCAAATTGGGCCACATTTTCTATAAATTGAAGAAAATTTTCAAAAATTAAAGAAAATTTCCCAAAACGAAGACAACTTTTCAAAAATTTAAGAAATTTCCCGAGATGAATAAAAGTGCACGAAAATTGAAGGAATTTACAAAAAGATAGAAATTTGACGGAAATTTAAAAAAATTCCTGAAAATTGAAAACAACTTCAAAAAATTTAAAAATGTCCAGAAAATGAAGGAAATTACATCAAACTTGAAGCAAATTCTATGAAAATGAAGGAAAATTTGAAAAGAAAATCGCAAATGAAATGTTTCTAAGAATTCAAACAAAAATCACGACAATGACGGAGATTTTACACAATTCGAAGCAAATCTGATGAAAATGAAAGAAATTTCATAAAATTGAAGGACATTTTCTGAAAATTGTAGACAACTTCTCAAAATTGAAGCAAATTTCCTAAATTGAAGGAAATTCCACAAAAATTTAAGCAAATTTTACAAAATGAAGGAACTTGACAAAAATTGAAGAAAAATTATGAAAATGAAAAAATTATACAAAAATTAAAAGAAATTTAACAAAAATTGATACAAATTAAACAAGATTGAAAAAATTTCCTAAAAATGACGGAAATTGTACAAAAAGTGTAGCAAATTTGATGAAAAGGAAATAAATTTTTAAAAATCTAGCAAATTTTACAAAAATTAAGGTAATTTTACGAAAATTTAAAAAGATTTTTCAGAAATGAAAGAACTCGCGAAGGAAAGATCCCAATCATCGTGTCTGACACTTTCACTTATTTATTTTAATACATTCATTTCATAAGGATATTTTTCTGGGTTAGAAAACTTATTAGTGGGGTAAATTCTCGCCCCCTCTACCTTCACTTAGTGTGTTAAAAAGGCTATGTTAACAATGTCTGTTAAAATAACTCCGAAGTGGTAAAAAACTCATACATACCGAAGTATACATTCGGGTGTACGTGATGCAGTGGCGGCGCCGGAATTTTGGTCATGGGGGAAAGAGAGGGGCAATTTTATCTTATGGTGCAAAAGCCTCTAAATTGGACATTTCTTTAGGGAACTTTTCTTCAATTACTTCTCTAAAATTTTTGGAAGAATTCTTTCAATTTCAGTACGGGTAGCAAATTCCAACAAGATTATCTGCTTCGAGATGCCTTCCATATGTGAACCAAATATGTAACACCGCAAATGTGGACAGAATGTGCCTAATTGGCAATATCACATAAAATTGTGACATGTTGATAATAGATTTTCATAGACAGTAGCAGACAATGGGTGAAATAGGCCAGAACCGTGGCAATTAAGCAGGATCGCACATCACGGTGGTGGGGAAGGGGGCGATCGCACTCCACATGTAGTACTGGGGGCGAAAGTATCGTTTCTTCCCCCTCCCTTCTCCTTCAAGAATATACATATATTTTATATATATATATATATATATATATATATATATATATATATATATATATATATATATATTTATATATATATATATATATATATATATATATATATATATATATATATATATATATATATATATATATATATATATATATATATATATATATATATATATATATATATATATATATATATATCACCATCTCACATTCATTATTCAAATGTCCCAGTGGAGAACTGCATTTCCACATTTCACACCATCTCTCTCTCTCTCTCTCTCTCTCTCTCTCTCTATATATATATATATATATATATATATATATATATATATATATATATATATATATATATATATATATATATATATATATATATATATATATATATATCTATATATATATATATATATACACATTCATATATATATATATATATTCTGTGAGAAACTTGTCAAATGATCATTTTATTGCAGAAATCAGTGATGTCTGGGCCAAAAATTTACAGAAACCTTTCATTCAACATTAAAATATCATGATCAATCTTTAAATGCAGGGATTCAGTAGAATAAAGTAGGCAATAGTTTGTTCTCAAACGCTAGAGTTAGAGTCAGGAACTTTGTGTGTTCAACTTTAGATGTGCGATTGCCATTAAACACAGCCTTTTTAACATACTAATTGAAAGAGGGGAGGTATTTCCCGTCCATTTTGTTTGATCGCCTCCCCCCACCCTCCCTCCTCAAACCCTGACTCATGAACTTTTTGAACCAGAAAATATCATTACTAAATGAATATATTAAGATATGATAAGTTAAAGAATCGGACACCATTATTGGGATATTTTTTCCTGAATTCTTTAATTTTGGGGAAATGGGAAATCTCAATCAAATTTCGTAAATTTTCTTTGAAATTTTGTACAATTTGCTTAATTTATGTCAATTCTCCTTGATTTTCATAGAAATTGCTACACTTTTCGTTCAATTTTTTGCATTTTGGGGTATTTTTTTCAATCTTTAAGAATTTGTTTTCGATTTTCGACAAATTTCCAAGCTGAATTTTTGTAAAATTTCCTTCATATTCATAATTTCATCTTCTTTAATTTTTGTCAAATTTCTTCATTTTTGTTAAATTTGCACACATTTTTGTACAATTTCCTTCAATTTAGAAATATTTACTTCAATTTTTAAGAAGTTGTCTACAATTTCCAGAAAAGTTCAAAATCAACCAAAATGTCTTTTTCAGTCGATTTAACGTTTGAATCTAAAATTTTGTTCCTTTTTTCAATTTAAGTTTGGAATTTCTGCTTTTCATTTTGGGCATCAAAAACAAGAAAACTGCAGAGCATCTGAGAGCTTCACCCCCTAAACCGCTACCAGGGCTAGGTTTAATCACAACATATAATCACAATTTGATCAATTTTTGTTTTGTAAATGATGCACTTGTCAGAAGTTGCCGGTTGAGTATAATAAGTATAAACAGATATAATCTTAGGACAATTTTGGTGCCTCTTCAGCTTTGGTACGCCCTGAGAAAGCTCTCTGGAGTAAGTTTCTCCCCCTGCCACCACACCACTGGTGGAAATAATGACTGTAACAGTCATGTCTTGGTGAAATTGATCATTTTTACCTCTTTATATTGCTTATAATTAAGAAGCCCATTACTCATTTTTCAGGCATACTAAAGGCTATTTCTGGCAAAAGCTTTTATGTACTTCTTTATATTTTGCAAAAGAAGATGAAGGCTGACCAATCACATAACAAAAGACGATTCTGAGAAATCTATAACACAGCGAGCATAATAAACCAATAATTCTCTTAGAACGTACTAAGCAATATTAAACGTGAAAGTTGGTGTGGCTGAAAAGAAACATGTTTTAATTATAATTTTCCTGGCATAATGCAGCTCATTGCCGTTTTCTAAATAAATACTACCAAAACTTTGAATAACCACAGAAAAGAGAATTATATGGAACCTCATTTTTCAGATGGTTGGACTATAAAATAATAAATACAATGAATCCATTGAGTGTATTGGCATGTAATATATTTTTCAAGAACAACATTTTATTGTTATGACAGAATTAAGTAAACGCCAAAGCAAGCTGAATATACATTATTTGAAACTCTTTCACTATATGAACAGGATACAAATATGAAAATAAGAATGGTCGTTTGTTTGGAATGGTTTCAAAAAGTGAAAAATCAGCCTGTTGAAATTAATTTGTGCATCTTTTCATATTAATGATAGAAAATACAAAGCGCATTCGAGCATGTAATAGGGTTCCTACTATTTTGTGCCTGCATAGCTTTGCTGAGCGTGTGTGGGTGGTGGTGAAAAAAATGTCCATTATCGTAAAAAAATACAAAAATGATAATGCCATTTACTTAACTGTGCAAGAAAAATGACCTCGGAGACGAAGGGAGAGGCTTAAGCAAAAAAAACGGGTGGTGGTGAGAAAGATGTCTATTATTGTAAAAAAATGAAATCGCTAATTACTTACAACTGTACATGAACGATGACCGCGGAGACGGGGAAAGGGGGAGGGGAAAGGATAGGGAAAGGGGAAGGGAGAGGGGGAAAGGAAGGCAGAGGGGAAGGGAGAGTGGAAGGAGGAAGGCAGAGGGGGAAGAGAGAGGGGAGAGGGGAAAGGGGAAAGGAGAGGGGGGAGAGGGGGGAAGGGAGGGGGGAAAGGGAGTGGAAAGGTGGGGAGGGTTTTAGCAAAAGAATATGCTAAATACGCAAGTTTCCTGAAAATGGACAAAATATTGGTCAAAATTGAAAAAAGTACCTACAAATGAACGAAATTTTCTGAAAATTGCTAAAACTCATTTTGTGAAATATTTCGAAATCCATTTTTTCTTTAAAAATGAAAAAATGCCGATAATAGAGAAAAACAGCCAAAACATCAACCGAATTTACTGAAAATTGTCGGTGAGTGAAAGAAAAATGGAACAAAATTTGGTATGATTAGTTGAAATTGATCAAAAGTGTCCTTAAATTTTAAAACCGCCCAAAATTGTCTACAAATTTAGAAAATTTCCCAAAAAATTGGGGGAAATGGCCCAAGAATGAGCATTTTGTCAAATTTTTGAGGAAAGTGCTCGAATAAAAAATCAAAGAAATTTGCACATAAATAAACGTATCAAAAGTTCCTTTAAATTCAAACAATTATATACCGAAATACTAAGACAAGTGTCCGAAAATGAACGAAATGTTCCGAACTTAATGGAAACTGACTTGAGGAAAATGGCGTGCCAGCAAAATTTACCCGATTTTTTCGTGCCCGAATTTTTGGTAGCATGACTTTCACATACATATTAATATTTGCAGTTCCAAGTAACTCTTTTTGCTTTGATTTTTAATTTTTTTGCTTTTAAAAGTGTATGGTCAAGATTCTGATGAAATTTAAGATAACGATTCAAATACAAGTAAATGCCTACAGGCGGATCCAGTGGGTGGGGTCCCGGGGTTGTATTGCTCCGCCCTTGGTGGCAAGGTGCCCCAATTTCATTTAAGGTTTAGAGTTAGGATTTTGAGCCGTATTTTTATTATTCTAAGCAAACTTTCGTTGACTTTTAACCAAATTTGTTAATTTTTCCAAATTTGGGCCATTTTGAAGAAACAATATGGATAAAAGGTTTCACAAAAATGCATTTCAAGCTCTTGTACGAATAAAATAAAATGGTCGTACATATATATATATATATATATATATATATATATATATATATATATATATATATATATATATATATATATATATATATATATATATATATATATATATACATATATATATATATATATATATATATATATATATATATATATATATATATGTATACATATATATGTAGACATATATATATATATATATATATATATATATATATATATATATATATATATATATATATATATATATATATATATATATATATATATATATATATATATATATATATATATATATATATATATATATATATATATATATATATATATATATATATATATATATATATATATATATATATTCTTTGGGAGGGTGAAACGATACTTTCTCCCCCAGTATCTATTGTTAAAAAAGTGATCTCCCCACCCTTTCTCCTTTATTATTCTAAGCAAACTTTCGTTGACTTTTAACCAAATTTGTTAATTTTTCCCAAATTTGGGACATTTTGAAGAAAACAATATGGATAAAAGGTTTCACAAAAATGCAATTCAAGCTCTTGTTGAATAAAAATAAAATGGTCGTATATATATATATATATATATATATATATATATATATATATATATATATATATATATATATATATATATATATATATATATATATATATATATATATATATATATATATATGTATATATATATATATATATATGTATATATATACATATACATATATATATATATATATATATATTTATATACATATATATATATGTATACATATATATATATATATATATATATATATATATATATATATATATATATATATATATATATATATATATGTATATACATATATATATATATGTATATATATATATATATATATATATATATATATATATATATATATGTATATATATATATATGTATATATATATATATATATATATATATATATATATATATATAAATATATATATATGTATATATATATATATATATAAATATATATATATATATATATATATATATATATATATATATATATACATATATATATGTATACATATATATGTACACATATATATATATATATATATATATATATATATGTATATATATATATATATATATATATATATGTATATATATATATATATATATATATATATATATATATATATATATATATATATATATATATATATATATATATATATATATATATATATATATATATATATATATATATATATATATATATATATATATATATATATATATATATATATATATATATATATATATATATATATATATATATATATATATATATATATATATATATATATATATATATATATATATATATTCTTTGGGAGGGTGAAACGATACTTTCTCCCCAGTATCTATTGTTGGGTGATCTCCCCACCCTTCCTCCACTCCCGTGATCTGCATGATCCTGCTTAATTGCCACGGTTCTGGCCTATTTTACTCATTGACTGCTACTATTTATTAAAAATAAAGAAATTTATCGACAAATATATTGGACTAATAGATGCCGATATCTTTACTTGTGAACAACTCATCCCTCCAGGAGTCAAAGTAGAAATTGTCCTAACCTCCATAAAAAGGAATTTTACATGCAAAGCTATGAGGACACCGCCGCTCTCAAAAAGTATTTTCTACGTATCAAAGCCGCAGAGCTTGTGGTCAGACGTAAAATTTTGAAACAAGCGCGCTATGAATTGTTCATGAAGGATTGGAAAAAGACACCTCTGGAAAACAATTTTCAATTCATCGAGACGCAAACCATCAAGCTGGAGGCAAACGTGGAGAATATCAATTCCAATTCACAAATTTTTCCAGAAATGCCAAGAGAATTGTATGTGATGTTGCTGAAAGAAAAAAAGCGTATGCGAGGGATTTTCAACATGACCCATTTAACCTTTTAGATGACTACAAACAACTTCAGGTCAATGCAGCAGGGACCCTGATACCAAACAAACGTTTAGAAATGGCTGCGGGAACCAACAAAGAGTTTTTGAGAGTGCAAGATTATTTGTACAGGGTATTGGGTAATGAAATGGCACCCATTAGAGGTTTTGGTCTCCAAAAGCTTTTTAGGGTTTTGTATCGTAGGCTTAAATCTCACACGCGACGGGGCATCAGCCTCACAACATGATAGTGAAGCTAAAATTGGTCAAATTAGCTTGGACTTGAGTGTGAAATAGGACTCAGCCAACGCACGTACATTACTTGTCTTTGGAGTGTTTAACAAGCAAGTCCAAATTACGCATGACAAGAATATCATTACACCCTTTATGGACTTTTAAGTATAATGGCAACGAACAAAAAAGCTGTGGCTATTAACGCAAGAATTGGAAAATTTGGTTCAAAGAGATACTTGTTTGCAAAAATATAAACAACCTACGAATGTGTATGCATCTGATCAATTACATCTTGATTTGAAAGGAAAAAATAAAACACCTCGTTTTCTGATCATTAATACAGATCCGATCAATGCACCTGGGACGCATTGGGTGGCAACATTTCTACCAAAACAGGGGGTAGTCGAATATTTTGATTCATCGGCTGAAAATCGTCAAGACCATCCCAGTATTCGAAATTGGTTAACCAACTTTGAATCACGGTAAATCAGCAACGTGTACAATCCATTACCTTAATGTATCGCGGTTTGTTTGCATATTACTTTTTAGCCCATAGATGTTATGGCTATAAATATAATGACATAATGACTTTCTTCTCACATGACAACTTGGATGCCAACGACGACGAGCTTTTAACCTTTACCAAAGACGTTGCATCTCCACTATTGACCTAAGGCGACCTTTATGTCTAGCGTCTGTCTAAAAATTTGAATTTTGAAAATTTAAAATTTGTTATGATGCGGGATTTAAATGACTATATCATTTGAATGTTTTGTTGTTTTGTTTTTAATGGTTATATTATCTAAATCTTTTGTTGTTGCTTTGAGGTTTAAAAATTTAAATCGACAAATCAGAAACGACTCTCTTTGTTTTGAGGTTTTAAAATTTAAATTGACAAATCAGAAACGACTCTCTCTTAGAGCGCCAGATTCAAACATTTCCAAAACTCTATAAAGTTTCAAACTCAACAATGGGCCTATCCATTCAACAAACTCAGCAGATCATCTCAATTCATACCTTATTCGTAACCTCTTTTTACAAACTGATTCAAAATGTACAACGTTTCGTCAGCCGTCAAAAACAAGGCAAATGTGCTCACGACAGCAGCACCAAAGAAACAGAGGGGGAGTCGCAAGAGAAAACAGACTAAAGATACAGCACCACCACCGAAACAAGTGGCCATAGCGGGACCGTCTCAGATACCCACAGCAGTTCAGCAGTATATTCAAAACTTAAACAATGAACAAGTGGCAGCTGCAACCGCATCTGCCTCCTATGCTACCACAGATGGCGAAACAAGAAGTCGCTCTACAAAGCCAAAATGCTTCACTACCGATGCAGGGCAACGACGTCGGACAATCAAACAACGGTTATGGAGTCGGCTACGGACAGACGTATCATTCACACAGTCAAACACAAGCTGGCGTTGCTGCTCAAGCGTCTACATCAGAAGTCAGACCACCCACAGCCAAACAAGGGCCGCCTCTATCGCAGGATCACACTGGAGAAAAAAGGAGTAAGTACCAACTTACTCCGATTGATGTAGCCCCAGACTTTAAGCCTGAGGGTTACAAAATGTTGAATATGTTTGCGTACATTCTTGCAGATGCTAATGGTGATAGCGTGTATTTTTGTAATATGAGTAAGAAAAAGTATGGTAAAGGAAAGGCCAATTGGACTTATAATCTAGACGCTGGCACATTTGTCAGACTTTCAGAACATCTCGCCTTGATTCTAGCTGATTTCAAAAAGCATGGAGAGGCGGACGATTCGTCTGCAGATTTCTCAGACGAAGAAGGTTTTGTAGCTTGCACAAAGGTGATCAAGTGCAAACGTACGAAAGTACCGTGAGAGCCGATGTGAGAGATTGTTTTTTTGATTACAAGGGTAGACAGACACAACTCAAGTGGCAGGTGTCGCTTTCACAAAAGACGAGTTTAAAAGGGTGATGAAGAGAGGGCTATTCAAAGTTTTGAAAAGAGATCTTGGAATTGAGTAATAAATTCTACTGTTCTCTTTTTTCCACAGCAAAAAACAGGAAAAACAGGAAAAACAGACCAACCGGAGGTACATTATATAATACAAAACATCAAAGAAATGGAGTGATCGGTGATGGGATTTTTGTGATTAGCGGTAAAATGAACAATGGTGGTGAGCTTAACTTTAATATGAGAAATTGGCACCTTCGATATAAATTTTACGTCCTTTTTCAGGCAAAATTGACATATTGACACGGCTGCAGGAAGAGTTGAGTCAACCAAATCCTGAAATTGAACGCTTTACAGAACCCACGCGCAGTTACATAGAGAGAATGGTGCTATAGACTTTAGAAAATAAAGAGGGGCGAATTTACCCGCAGCTCACCGAGTACATGGCTCAGCTCAACAATGTGGAGTTTGTGCACTCATTCGGGATTGCGAGTGAAAACCAAAGAGTGTTTAACCTGGCATATACATTACATAAACAGAAAGCAAACTTGAAGGTGGGGGATTTCGTCAAAATTTCAAATGATTACGGTACGTTTGCTAGAGGGTACACGCAACAATGGACTATTGAAATTTGTAAGATAAAAGATGTGGTAAACCACGATAGAGCGTTATATAAGCTCGTGGATTTGTTAGAGGAAGATATAAAAGCTTCTTTTTACGAAAAAGACCTTTAAATTTGATAAGATTTTTGAAATCTAAAGGGCAGGGTTAGGGCAAGCAAGTTTATATCAAATGGTTAGATTATCCGAATAAATTTAATTCTTGGGTTTTGGCAAGTGAAGTAGGAGAGAGTCACCGATAGAAAATGGATGATTTTTTCTGGACGGTCGTGAGTAATTCTGGGCCCTTAACAAACACTTCGAGTAATTTGTAAATGAATTGAAAGGACCCGTTTATCTTGATAGCAGTGACTGGGAAGTGGGTTTGGTGTCGTTTGACGCAGGGAGTGAAATTTCTTTAATCAATAATGACAATAGTTATTACCTCTATGATGTAGGTAGTTATGTCTTTAAGAAATTAAAACGTATCAGGAAAAGTATGCTCACATGCTGAGAATCAAATAATATACACAATTTTGTAATCCTTAGAACAACCGGGCATGGTGTTGCCACATACACGTCCACGTGCCACCCCGGCAAAAGTCATTCAAGCAAATTGCTGCACCTAGGTCTTAGGAAGGTCGTGTTCATTGAACCTCAAAATAAAGCTACATTCCACCTAACAATAGGGGAGCTCTTTTTACACTATTTGGGATTTGAGCAAAATGAGCTGTCTTCACGACAACGCAACGCGCACAGCAGACAAAGCATTTGCAGAAACGCATTTACAAACCTATAATATTACCTGTAATTTGATTACACACCTTACATTTCGACAGTTACAACAACATTTTACTAAGCTCGACGCTAGACAAAAACTACATCAACGCAAATTCCAATCGTGACCTACCACAAGGTGAACACGAATGTCCTCAGAGAAATCGAAATCGGTATCCAGGGGGATAGAGACATACCTGTCAAATTAGTAGGCAACACTGTGGCTGGTTTACATTTCAGAAAAGTAAGATCGAGGGTACCTAGACCTTTGACAAGGCAGGAGTTGTATGGAAGCTTTTTGGTCTTACCTAGCAACACAGGACCCTTGACGAATATAACGACAGAGTATACAAACACTTTACAACATGCGTTAGAATTGGCCTCTTTAGGCTTTGTAGATTTGAATCTGTTTGGGCCCGATTTCAACACGGAAGACTTTCCGTTCACCCTAGATTCCAGGAATCATGTCATGCTGATTGCTGCGATTGTTAAAAATTTGCACAAGCGTTGCAATGAGGTCCTAGATGACATGGGGGGAGTCATCAACAACTTTTATCATAAAGAAGTGCAAAAGGGTAGGGTGGACTGTCCGGGCGTAGAAAAATATTTTTCTTGAAAAAGGGCTTCAAATGGCTCCAGATATGCGTACTCGGCGCTTTGCGACGGGCGTTTGAGATACATATATGACTGTATGAAAGCAAGATGTTTGTTGCAACGCATGATTGACATGAACCTCCCTGTTAGAGAGCCATGCATGGACATGGAGTATATTTTAGGTCATTATCCTAATGATGATTTCCCGGCAAGAGGTGGCCCCCCTTCCGGAAACCAGGGGTGAGTCTGAATGGGCGACCAATCAGACCAATCTTTAAGCCATGTTGAGCTCTGCCATCCTCATGGCGTGGGTTACGGAACAACTCTGCCAATCTGCGCTGCTTTTCTGGAATACCAACTGAACCCCAAACACCCTAGTGTTCACATAGTCTGACATGTATAGACTATTTCACCTGCATGACACACCTGCCAAAGGTTTGGAAACCTTCCCAAATGCCACATTTGAATTGCTGCGCTGTTTTTACATATGGAAAAAGTACAAAATGGGTATTTGCTCTCATTCTTTGCTACACAGAGAAATTACAGATCTCACTAAACTGAAGATTGCGCATACACAGGGCCCTACTTTTTCATGCGCGTGAAGGGGGGAATGTAGGGGTGCAGCACCTGGACCTCAGAGTTGTACTGTTCAGCTCGAATTCATAGAATGGAAAATTTAGACCAAACTCCCTTCACCAACAAATCTCTCACAACGTTTCAAAGATATTATCTTGCTCAGGGACGGCTTAGCGATTGTTTTCGTGCCAACGTAAACCAAGACTTGTCTAAAATGTTTAGAATCTTGGGCATTGATGAAACTTGTCCCTACCAGTGGTGTGATAAAAACGTTACAAATCACGCTACCTTTTGCAAAATTGGTCATTATTGCTGCAAAAAGGGTGCCTGCCTAAAACATGAAAAGGAATTGCAAGCATGCGGACACATGCATTGAAATTCAAACAAATAAAAAAAAAAAAAAAACATTTTCCACCAACTTCACTTTGCATTTCCTTCAGCGACGCGGTCGTATATTTATTTCATTATTCATGATGTTTTGAAGCACGGCAAATTTGAATTTGAATGATGCACGGCTGTAACGCTTAAAATTATTCATACCAGCACTGCAAACAAAGAGACAAACAGAAAAAATGGCGCGAAATATTGTCTAGACATAGTTTTGACCTCTAGCCTCTCCCTTTTTCTTGTAGTCTTGCCAACTCTCACGTACAAAGATGATTTTTTTCGTTGAAACAGTTTCCTTTCTCTTTAACAAATTTAGCAATTAATTTTTATTCAATACTCTTCCTGGGGCATATTTTCGCAGACGTGGATTAGAGGTTCTTCAGGGACTCTAGCTTCGGCTAAAACATTTACGTATTCTACGTCAGAAGCAGGTTTTTCACCGGCTATTGTTAGAAAAGCTTTATATAGCACATGTTGTTCGATACCACTAAAATTATTTTTCCAAACATTTGTACACATTGCCATATAGTCTTTGGTATAAATTGTAGCTTTGTTTTCTTCCGCAACTCTGTTTGAACAAATTACTTCTTTTAAACAATGTTTTGAATCGATATTTTTTTACAATCAAAGATAAATATTGACGCAGAGCTGTTGTTTCACTTATGGCCATGCTTCTTAACAACTCCCTGCTTATACTGAATGAATTTGACTTTACTTTTTACATCTTATCTTTTATCATTGTATTTTGATCTTTTACTTGGTACAACAATTTTATATTTTGATCTTTTAACCTCGCACGTGCAGTGCTTGGTGCATTTGTGATTTTCTTTTGTATTTTTGATCTTTTAACCTTGCACGTTCGATGCTTGATGCAATTATATTTTTATGTTTTTACCTTTTCACCTTGTGAGAAAATCTATCGGCCTGGTCTCGTGTAAAGATTTTCTTACATAGGTCTTTAAAATAGATGGTTGGGCAAGGTCTCCTGTACGCCATCTATTTATTTTGAGCTGTATATAAAATAAAAGAAAAGAAAAAACAAGATTGAGAAAGGGTTTACTTTACAAGAATCTGAAATAAAACCTAAGAAGGAGGAAAGTTAATTTATTTATTCAATGATTAATTAATCTTCTCCGAGCAGTATGGCACCTTCTTCACATTTAAAGTAGTGTGTAAAGTTATGCAAATTTTGCAATCCTCCACGTACTGCCTGCTCAAAGCGCCATGGCACGGAAAGCTCCCAAGCTCAATATATCAATATCTAATATATATATATATATATATATATATATATATATATATATATATATATATATATATATATATATATATATATATATATATATATATATATATATATATATATATATATATATATATATATATATATATATATATATATATATATATATATATATATATATATATATATATATATATATATATATATATATATATATATATATATATATATATATATATATATATATATATATATATATATATATATATATATATATATATATATATATATATATATATATATATATATATATATACAGCCAAAAAGTACACGTACCTTGACAAATGAAGCAAAACAGTGTTTTCAGCCTGTCAGTCGTCACCCGAGGTTACTTTTTTAAAAACTTACTTAGCCTAGATCTATTGTAACTAAGTGCGGTCCCAAAACGTTAAAATTATATTTGCGAAACAGGGTGGAGCAAGGGCCGGAGCAAGGCAAGTCTAGACTAACGTCTTGATGTTAATTCTTAAGGGATCTACAAATTATATCACTGTTGTCTCAAATAGAATAACAATTTAGCTTTATAGCTTTAAAAATATTTAAATATTTTAGTAATATGAAATTTTACATTTTAGAATAGTAATTTGAGAGAAACATTAAACAAATTAAAATAAATTATCAAGACTATGGCGTTTGCTAATTCCACTTCATATACAGGGAGGAAAATCTCCCTGTACGTTGGGCAATTACATCAAGGAACACAGAACTAATTATTTGTTATCAAAACCTATGATGAAACTTTATTGAAAGAGTCAAGTTTCTTGTCTTTTTTTGTACCAGAAACGAAAAGTTTCGCAAACTTTTACGATGTTTTTTAGAAAGTACCATCTAATATTTTTCGGATGATACTATGTTTAATACAAATAACTCAAATTCTGGGATGGGTCTATTGTAAAATAGTTGGAACTTTTTATGAAAGAGATCTTATCAAGTTTGGATATACATAGTAAAAAACTATCCCCTTCATTACTATTCCTGAGATTTGCAACTTTTCAGCTTCCTGTTCCATGAAATGAGGCCTTTCGAAAATATTTTAGCTTTTTCTTGGGGATTTCTTATTTTGGGCTGGCTGAGTAATACCTAATTAGTTCTGTGCAACCAAAGGAGCCATTATAGGTTTTAATCACCGAACAAAATACAACAAAAAAAACTTCGAAATAAACAAATTGATTTTCTTCAGTTCTTAAAGTTAAGCCAAAAGCCAAGGCACCCATATTCAGCACACACCCACATCTAAAACAGATCAACATTCTTGAAATTTTGCTATTGAAGTTGAAGTTGTGAAATCAAAGCTTTCTTATAGCATTGTAATGTAATATCATATTGATTTTAAACTTACCATCCATAGAGGTCTAATGAAGGTCTGTGTCAGGAGAAGCTGACCTGGACATTTATTCAGGCGCACCCAAAAAAAAAATGGACATGATGATACTCAACGCAGTCAAAGTTAATCAGTTGTTCAATCAAGAATTATGTTAATGAGGACTACATGAAAAATGAAAAATTAAACTTACTTGTATTTACAGGGCATATTCAAATCCACACATGCAGAAATCCAACCTTTCCCAGAGCAGAGACAACTTTTAACTGCCAGATTCTTATTGAATTCGACAACACTGCAAGACAGACACAAACGAGTTTTGCCAGAGAGCCTTGAATTATTCTATCCAATAAGATTCTCGCGTTTATAGCCCAGGGTAGCGTATGCATACAATTATTACAAGACTTGATGTTAAGACACGTGAGAATCGAATGACACCACGTCCTTTGTATATTCTAAAGGAATATGGATATGTAGAGCGATGGCGTCGCCAGAGATTTCTTGAGGGGGGGGGAACAGTTCAAAGGAGGAAATGGGGGCCCAATAAAAGTGCCTCCTTTCGTCGGCAGCATTGCGCACGCAAAGCGTACGCTTATCGGCGTGGGGTCATAGGGTCCGCTTAAGGCCAGGGTACCAGGGACCGATGCCCCTGGAAGCTCTGCATATTTCTTATTTTTGATGCCCTAAAGTGGCTTAAGATCAAATACTGAAATTGCACAAATAAATTGAAAAAAGAAATTTAGATTTAAACGTGAAATCAAGTGGGAAAAACACTTGGTTTACCATTTCTAATCGGGCAGTAAAGCAATTTCCTTTGAAAATTTAGATCATTCGAGCCCAAAAAAATAAATAATAATAATTTGAAAAACTGGAGTCCAGGGGCAAGCGAAACCCCGGAAGCTCTGCAGATTGTTTGTTTTTGTTCCCCCAAAAAATCAAACAGAGAAATTCAACACTTAAATTGATAAAAAGATGAAGAAAATTTAGATTATATCAAGTCAGATATGCATTTGCAGACCAGTAGCAACAAGGGTGAGGAAGAGAGGGAGGGGGTCGTTGTTTGTATAAGGCAACAAATCTTCAAATTACGGGGTGCTTATTATAATTTTAGATTTCAAAAAAGCACTTTCTAACAGTGGTCTATCATAGCTGATGAAACATTGGATCGCCAAAAAAGGGAACAACTGGCAATTGTTATAAGATATGTTTCACCTAGCGATTCTGGAGTTTGGAGATTGCATGAGGACACGGTAATGGTATTGGACTTGATTTCTGACATCAAATCTAATAATCCTGGTGAAATTGAGCATAATAAAACCAAGTTGAGTGGCAAAGCTATTGGAGAAACGTTGCTAAGAAAGATTTGTGAGCTCGGTTTGAATCTGTCTCTTTGTGTGGGACAAGGCTATGATGGGGGCAGGAGCCATGGCCAGTGAACGGGTTGGTGCTTCAGCACCAATAAAAAAGGCAACTCCATTGGCCTTTTATTTTCATTGCGCCATGCACTGCCTAAATTTGAGTGCTTCCGCAATGTTGTGCGAGAAATTTCATCGACTTTTCGAGCAAGTGCAAAAAAAACGGATCTGTTGAAGAGCCTCATAGAAAGTGACTCTGGTATTTCCATGACCAAGAAGCACCTGATTACGTTGTGCGAAACACGTTCTGTGGAACGACACACAGCACTTGTAACATTTATGCAACTTTTGAAATATACACTAGATGTCTTATCGGAAATCAAATGCTGGGCATCACCTTGCGACAGAAACAAAGCAGAAAGCCTTGAAAAATTGGTGTGCAACTCAGAATTTGCAGTAGCTTCAGTCATGTTGGAGAAATTGTGAGGATTGATGCTACCAGTTTCCAGAGTCTTACAAACAGTGGGGAGAGATTTATCCCAAGCGTTAGCCTTAGTAAACCGTCTCCAGTCTGTTCTCAAAGAATTGCGAAGTGAAGGGGAGTTCCATGACCTGTATCAAAAGGCAGAATCAGTCGCACAAGATGTGATAGAGGTGGAGCTGCGAAAACCACGCATTGCAGCTAGAAGCTCATACCGACCAAATGCTCAAACATCGGACAACACCACCAAAGGCTATTACAGAGTCAACTTTTTTTATCCAGCCTTAGACTCCATTATTGGAGACCTTAAGCACAGATTTGGACCACATCAACAACATATTATGAAACTTAACTATCTTGTACCAAATTGTATGGAATTCGCCAAACAAGCTGACGGTGAGAGGCAGTGGAATGATTTAACTCCTGCTATTGAGGTGTATGCAAGTTTGATCAGAGATCCTTTCATGATTGTTAAGGGCGAATACATGTTATGGAGGAAGAAATGGGAAAATGTTCCTGTCAAGTCCCGACCATCTTCATCCGTCTGTGCCCTGGATCATTGCTCTGAAATGTTTCCTAACATATCACTGTTGCTCCAGTTGCTGGCAACTTTGCCAGTGACTTCTGCACAGGCCGAGAGAGTCTTTTCAAAAATGAAAAGAACCCTTACAGCTATTCGGTCAACAATGACGGAAGCCCGACTAGAGGCACTTATTCTATTACAAATTCATAGGGCCCATTGCCCAGACGTGGAATCAGTCATCGACAGATTTGCCATAACATCAGCGCGGCGGTCGAATCTAAAATTATGATTTGGTAAGTTTGATTGTCAAATCTTACTTCCAACCTTTCGGCTCCAAGTAACAAGTAAGTACAATGCCACCTCACTCAACCCCTCATTTTTCAATATTCTGGAGTCAAAAATATTGGCCAGGTGTGCAAGTGTGATCAATGATCTTCTGTTTGCTTTACAAATATCTTCTTTGACATGTACCACCCCTTCCCCATAAAAACTCGGGAGGCATCAACCCAACTGCCCCTATATCGCTACGCAATAGAGTTTGAATAAATTGTACTTCGGCAAGTATGTGGGGGGCAGGTGGCACAGTTCCCAATTTTTTGGCAACCAAGAATTCGGGCAAAATGTACAGCAAAATTCTGGCAAAATTGTGAACATTCAAAGAAAAACAGCCTCAAATTTGCAAGTTTTTTGACCTGGGAAGTGCCATTTCCGGCAATCTATAGGCAGCATTTATTGGAAAAATTTTCTGAACGCTACGCGCCAACCCATGGTGGCGCTCCGCTTAGATACTGTCACGGGTCAAAATTCATACCAATGAGTAGCCCCCCAAAAAAAACCTGCCTACGCCAATGGCTGTAATGCCCTACTTTACGGCTTCAGCGCGTTCAGAATTGCGCTGCACGGCTTGTCACCCGCACACGTAGATGTGAGCATACAACGCCTGTTTGGCGTGACTTGCATTGGCTGCCGATTCATTACAGGTCCAGTTTCAAAATTCTTTTATTTATTTACAAGATACTCAATGGTTTAGCCCCTGTCTACCTTACAGATCTTGTGCATAGATATCAACCAACTAGATCTCTTCCGTCCAAAAACAAGTCATTATTAACTAAACCAATTATCAGAACATCTACTTACGGAAATAGGCGGTTTGATCATTCAGCTGCAGTATTGTGGAATGATTTACCTGATGAACCCAAGCGTGCAATAAATATTTATGACTTCAAAAAACATGTAAAACTTATCTTTTAGAGCTGCCTTTATTACATCATTAGATTGTGTATTTATATATATATATATATATATATATATATATATATATATATATATATATATATATATATATATATATATATATATATATATATATATATATATATATATATATATATATATATATATATATATATATATATATATATATATATATATATATATATATATATATATATATATATATATATATATATATATATATATATATATATATATATATATATATATATATATATATATATATATATATATATATATTATATATATATATATATATATATATATATATATATATATATATATATATATATATATTATATATATATATATATTTATATATATATAATATATATATATATATGTATGTATATATATATATATAAATATGTATGTATATATATATACATATATATATATATATATATATGTATGTATATATAAATATATATGTATGTATATATATATATATATAAATATTTTGATCAAGTCCAATTTTAGTTTTTTACAATGAATTTGAATTTGTGTACATATACCGCCTATTTACTATTTTAAACAGTTTTAGGTATATCTGTATTTCTAACAATTAATTTATTGTATTTTTCTTCTTCTTGACTTGTAGGATTTTATTGTAGAGCGCTTTAGAGCAATTTCATATTGGATAAGGCGCTATATAAATTCTATAAGATAAATAAATAAGTAAAATAAACAGATCATAAAATAATTCAATCTATCGTCTTTTTGGTTCGCATTCTGCAAACCTATGTAATGGCGATTACGTCCGTCCGGCCGTCCGGCCGTCCACAGATTTGTCCTGAGATTTCCTCAGAAATGTTAAAGTTGAGAATTCCTCAGAATTTCCTTGTAAATGTTAAAGTTTTTCAGAGGTACTCAGGATAGGATTAAAGACTAGTTCCTTAAAAAGTCTACAATACATTTGATATTTTCTTAGAAGATAATTATAAAATGATATAATTTTCCAATATTCTTCAGAGATCCTCAAGTCTCTCTTGTAGCATTCGAGATTTGAAATCCTTAAAAATCTTCAAAATATTTGGGCACTAAACAGTTATGTCAGGCATAATTTTTTAAACTCCACCTTTATTATTGTGTCCATTTGCATAAAGTTACTACAGCATATGACCTGACCAGACTTTTTTATTTAGCATGCTTAGTCAGGGAGTGTGACAGGATTTGATTGCATATAAACATAGGGAGGGATGCCATGTGGGACATGGATGGGGGCCATGAGGGATATATGATATAATATTTACCATGTTGTATACACCAAGGGCTATATCAGGCATAATTATTTGACTCCACCTTTTTTTCTCATTCAACAACTCATTTGCATATAAGTTATTATATGAACTGACACTTTAATACATAGTATGCTATCTACCTACTGTGGTGTAGCGGTTATCATACCTGTCCACAGACCACGAGGCCCCGGGTTCAATCCTGGGGTGGGTAGACACGCCAGTGCACCACAACTGGTTATCAAAGGCCGTGGACATTGACTTGGTTGTCGATGCTATGTCTGTCCGTACGTCGTACCTGTGTTCTCGTCCGGGTCGTATTAAGCGTTTCGTGATAGCATTTGTACTATCATAACCGAATACGCAGGCGACGACCCCGTCATTGTAATTGTGTGTTCAACTCTCTCTCTCTCTCACATAGTATGCTCAATCAGGGACTGTGATAGCTAGGATGAGACTTCTTATGGAGCTTATGGGACGTCATGTGAGACATAAGGTGGGATGCCATGTGGGACATGGGGTGGGATACCATATGGGACATGGGGTGGGATGCCATGTGGAACAGGGTGGAATGCCACGTAGGATATGTGGTGGAATGCCAGGCATAGGGTGGATTGCCATGGATGGAAATGTCATGTGGGACATGGGATGATATGGGATGTCATAGGGGACATGGCGTCCCACCCCCATTTCAACAAGTCATTTGCATATAAGTTATTATATGAACTGACACTTTCATACATATATGCTCAATCAGTGACTGTGATAGCTAGGATGAGACTTCTTATGGAGCCTATGGGATGTCATGTGGGACATGGGGTGGGATGCCATGTGGGACATGGGGTGGGATGCCATGTGGAACAGGGTAGAATGCCATGTGGGACATGGTGGGATGCCACGAGTAACACAGAGTGTGACAGGTCGTGATGCCATATGTGACATAAGGTAGGATGTCATGTGTGACATAAGGTAGAATGCCATGTGTGACACAGGGTAGGAGCCTATGTGGGACATAGGGTGGGAGGCCATGGGAACATGGGGTGTGATGCCATGTGGTACATAAAGTAGGATGTTATTGGGACATTGGGAGGGATACCACGTGGAACATATGGTGGGATGCCATGTGGGACATCAGGTGGGAAGCCACTGATGCAGGACACAGAAAAGGATGCCATGTGGGACATAGGGAGGGATGTCATGTGGTACATATGGTTGGATTAATGTGGGACACACATGTAGGATGGGATCCATGTGAGTCATAGCATGGGATGTCATGTGAGACATATGGTGGAATGCCATGTGGGACATATGGTGCAATATGCCATGTAAGACACTGTGTGGTGGAATGCCATGTGGGAGATATGGTGGAATGCCCTGTGGGACATATGATGGAATGCCATGTGGGACATGGGATATTATGCGGGACATGGGGTGGGATGCCATGTGGAAGATATGGTGGAATGCCATGTGGGACATGGGGTGGGATGCCATGTGGGACATGGAGTGGGATGTCATGTGGGACATGGGGTGGGATGCCATGTGGAACATGGAGTGGGATGCCATGTGGGACATGGCGTGGGATGCTATGTGGGACATGGGGTGGAATGCCATGTGGGACATGGGGTGGGATGCCATGTGGGAGATATGGTGGAATGCCATGTGGGACATGGATGGGATGTCGTGGGACATGGGGTAGGATGCCATGTGGGAGATATGGTGGAATGCCATGTGGGACATGGGATGGGATGTCGTCTGGGACATGGTAGGATGCCATGGGACATGGTGGGATGCCATGTAGGACATGGATATCATGTGGGACATGGGGTGGGATGCCATGTGGGAGATATGGTGGAATGCCATGTGGGACATGGGATGGGATGTCGTATGGGACATGGTAGGATGCCATGTGGGACATGGAGTGGGATGTCATGTGGGACATGAAGTGGGATGCCGTGTGGGACATGGGGTGGGATGCCATGTGGGACATGGGGTGGGATGCCATGTGGGAGATATGGTGGAATGCCATGTGGGACATGGGATGGGATGTCGTGTGGGACATGGGGTAGGATGCCATGTGGGACATGGGGTAGGATGCAATGTGGATCATAGGATGGGATGCCCTGTGGGACATATGATGGAATGCCATGTGGGACATGGGATGTCATGTGGGACATGGAGTGCGATGCCATGTGGGAGATATGGTGAAATGCCATGTGGGACATGGGATGGGATGTCGTGTGGGACATGGGGTAGGATGCCATGTGGGACATGGAGTGGGATGCCATGTGGGACATGGGGTGGGATGCCATGTGGGACATGGAGTGGGATGCCGTGTGGGACATGGGGTGGGATGCCATGTGGGACATGGGGTGGGATGCCATATGGGACATGGAATGGGATGTCGTGTGGGACATGGGGTGGGATGCCATGTGGGAGATATGGTGGAATGCCATGTGGGACATGGGATGGGATGTCGTGGGACATGGGGTAGGATGCCATGTGTGACATGGGGTGGGATGCCATGTGAAACATGGGGTGTCATGTGGGACATGGGGTGGGATGCCATGTGGGAGATATGGTGGAATGCCATGTGGGACATGGGGTGGGATGTCGTGTGGGACATGGTAGGATGCCATGTGGGACATGGAGTGGGATGTCATGTGGGACATGGTGGGATGCCATGGGACATGGAGTAGGATGCCATGTGGGACATGGGGTGGGATGCCATGTGGGACATGGGTGGAATGCCATGTGGGACATGGGGTGGGACGCCATGTGGGACATGGGGTGGATGCCATGTGGGACATAGGATGCCATGTGGGACTTAAGTGTGAGATGCCATTTTTATAATTGACCGGATCATATGATATGGGTGTCAATTTGCATGGGCATGCGAACCATGACGGTATTTACCGTTCTAGTTTAAGTCAATGCAGACTAAATAAAAGCCTCCGAATAACCATGATGGCTAAGCAGGTGCTGCCTATCGCCTAGCCCACAAATCGCACGCTTCTCATAAACAGAAACATTTGACCGTGGATCAAGCATACGGAAAATCACGGCAGTGGAAAGGTGCGGACAGGATTCCAAAAAGGCCTTAGAATTGGTCAACACTTGACCAAACCGATAATCTCCGAAGGTATAGTTCACAAAGATTTGCACATCGTGGTTCTGCAGATGTATGTTCTTTGCTGCCACTAGGTAAACACAATTCCCATAGAGTTGAAATTTTGCATTAGCAGCTTCTTCAGATATCTTGTGGACTTGCGACATGCCTCTATAATTGGCCGAGGAGTGTATGAGTGTAATTAATGCTTTCTCTGGGATAAACATGTTGGCAAAGCGGCCAAGCGCACCACTGCTTGCAGGCAGAGCGTTGCATTCTTCCTTCTTCCCATGTCGAATGCACACCACATACGTCCGGTCTGTTGTAGTGATTGGATCTAATGAAATGTTTCCATATAAGGTGATGCGATCTTCCTTCACGTACTGTACGTTATGCATAGCCACGACTTTGTTGAATCAGTGACAGAAACAGTCAAACTCTCGATGGTAAAATCTGGAAACAAGGTAGAGGTCTTTCTCCTGCAAGCGAGGGTGCATATGCTGACAATTGGCATGGCTCTGTTGTCAAGTCTACCTTTTCTCAAGAAAAATGGACGAAGGCGTTTGTCTGTGATGACTTCATCCAGAAACCTACAAATGCCTACCTCCTTAACTCTTGTCTTATTTCAAAGCTACTTCAAATCGAATCGCTTACTGTTGAATTGCTAGGCGTCATCATCCACATACGGAAAAGCTTCACCTTCTTTGAGCATCTTCTGTAAAACTCTTGTTGCATTTTCGCTGTCAGCATTCTTCAGCCATAACTCTCGGATCTCTCTTCTATAATCATCAGAGTCGCCCTATCGCTGGTCAAGATAAATCTCTTGATAGTGATGCAACAGGCCCATGAGACGCCTTCTGCTTTGACGTCCTACATCAAATGTGAACGATTTGAGATTGTTGGCAACGAATAACAAACTCAGCTTTTCCATGTGCATCCTAGTCAGGCACTCGGATTGCAGTCCGTACGTTTTCCTCCACTATCACCAGGGTATCACCATCTGGTACCCTCAAGGATCCCAAATGAATTTTCCTGAAAAGCAAGGAGGCAACGAATGATGATTATTGTCTTGCACTATTGGTGGGAAAGGGGTGTCCATTCCTTCATCCATAAGCTGGCAAAGTCTTAAAAACAACTTGAGGCTGATTCATCGTCACGATATATAGCTAAAAGCGTGCATCGTCAACGTAATTGGCAGATATTGACATTGGTGGTAACCCTAGCCATAAGAATATGAAACCTACCCCCTCCCCTTACTATACACACACACACCCATTCCCTTCCTCCCCTCCTCGTTGCCGGGAATATTAAGGGAAAGTCAACTATTTTGAGAAAATACTTTGATTATTTAAAGGAAAAAACGAAGGAAATGTCTGATATTTTGAAGACAAATTTGTTATGTCCCTCGGAACATGAAATCCTTCCGCTACCCCAAATTTCAAGGCAACTAATTCATTTCTTTAAAATTATATTGACTAAATTCCACATGTCGATCTCTCAAAAATATTTCACCACATAAGCTAAGGCTCAGGCTACGGCATTAACGTTAAATTTTAGTCTTGGGAGCTGTTACCTTGGTACCTTGCTCAGTCCATCTGTCTGTCAAAGGTAATTAATATTGATATGAATATTCATTATGTTAGTTTTCGACCAATCGGTAACCTGATAGGCTTTGCACTAGAACTGTAAGGCCTATCAGGTTACCGGTTAATCGGAAACTAACCTAATGAATATTAGTTAATGGTAATTATTGAGCAATAAATATTACCAAATTAAATTATGAAAATCACATTTTTTGTTTTGACACGTTATTGATCAATTTTGATCGAGACGAGTAATAACCAAACAATTAATTAGTATTTATAATTAATCGCAGTATTTTTTAAATAATTTTTGTATAGAATATAGACATAATTAATTTTGTTTTTATTCTTTTAATGAAAAAGGCTGTAGGCCCGCCCACGTACCCCGTTCAGAATTAGGACTAACTTTATAACTATGGCAGTGGTGTTCCGCGGTAACTTGTCATAGAAAATTAACTTTGTAGCTTAAGCCTAACATAGTAGGTTTTGAAAACAATATGGTTTATAACATTTGTTCCGTTTGTACTAAGGGTCTTACAATTAGTTTTGAAAATCCGTCCATTTCATAGCAAAATCATAGTTTAGCGGTACGCTCTTGACAAAACTTGGCCTTACACTACACTTCATTTGGACTCCAATACCTGTTTCGTGAAAAGGTATTCAAGGGCAATCAATGTTATATGGATTTTTTATTAGATGATATGCTAAAAAGCAGTAAATGATGTCCTGGATGGAAATAACCTTTTCCCAAAATATTTTCATACTTCTAACATGAGGTACTGTATATTTCATAGTTAGCTTTGCTGATGTCTCCTCTAAGTTGCTTACATACACATTCAATGACACTGTGTGTCATCCCCATCGTTCTAGCTGGTGTGAAATTCCGTTTCTAAATTGTTTTAAACCCAGCAATAGAAAACACACCAAAAAGTATGTAATTGTTCATCTTGTTGAATAACAAATTGAAATGTCCCAGAAAATCGATCAAATTCTCAAATTGCAAACACATCTCTTTAAAAACAGTTGTGTATACAATAATAAATCTGTTGTAAAATATTCCTTCCATTTTAGATGGTATTAAAAGGACTGCTTGACCAGACATTGCAAAGAGTTGGACGTTTGCCATCGCAGTATTGGACCAATCAACATTTGTGCTGCAGATGGCCAAATCAGAAGACAATATGAGGTTGGAATCATGTTTTGCAATCTTTAATGCAAATTCTGTATATCTCTGAGAAACATGATCATTTTATTGCAGAAATCTTGAAATCAGTGATGTCTGGGCCAAAATTTGACAGAAATCTTTCATTCAACATTGAAAACATAATTTTGCAATCTTAAATGCAGGAATGCAGTAGAATAAAGTAGTCACTAGTTTGTTTTAAACGCAGCGATTGATGTTAAGAAAAGGGTACGGTAAACAGCGGTACTGCAAAAGTTTCACTTCTTAAGCGAAAATAGGTGCAAATTGTGTATTCGGTGAGAAACTTGTCAAATGATAATTTTAATTGCAGAAATCAGTGATGTCTGGGCCAAAATTTGACAGAAATCTTTCATTCAACATTGAAAACATCATAATCAATCTTTAAATGCAGGGGTGTAGGAGAACAAAGTAGTCATTATTGGACCAATCAACATTTGTGCTGCAGATGGCCCAATCAGAAGTCAATATGAGATTGGAATCATGTTTCATTATCTTAAAATGGAGGGATCAGTAGAATAAATTATTTAATACTTTGTTTTAAACCCCAGCGATAAATGGTAATGAAGTGCTAATCCTAACCCTGTGTACCCTAACCCTGTGTACCCTAACCCTGTGTACCCTAACCCTGTGTACCCTAACTCTGTGGACCATAACCCTGTGGACCATAACCCTGTGGACCATAACCCTGTGGACCATAACCTTCTTGGGTCCCTAACCCTATTGGGTCCCTTTCCTTCTTGGGTCCCTTGCCCTTAAGTCTCTAACCCTCTTGGGCATTTTAAAGCATGCAATTATTCATGTGTGGCAACATTGGCATGATGTAGTGTCATACATATTGTGACTTCAAGCAGACTGAAGGAACAGTCATACTATTTCAATTTTTTAAGCCATAAGTAATATTAAGAACAACCTTTTGGTGTCAAACACTAAGAATATCAAGCGGGTGATGTAATTTTATGCAGTCTGATGCAAGCTATATAGGCACAACATATTACGAATTGTTTTACTTGCTTGAATGTACTTTGTATTTTCTATTATTAATATGAAAAGACGACAACTTGATTTCAAGAGGCTGCTGATTATTTACTATCTGAAACCATTCCAAACAAACGACCATTCTTATTTTCATATACGTTTCCTCTTCCTATTGTGAAAGAGTTTCAAATAACGTCTATTCAGCTTGCTTTGGCGTATGCTTAATTTCTGTCATATATTTATAGCGGTTCACTTATAAACGACAGGCGAAACACAGCAAAAGAGAATTCCCCATGAAGTGTTGGGTGAACAGTTTATTCTTTTCAACTACATGAATATATTTTGGGTCGTCCACAACCCATGTTGACAAGTTTCTTTGTTTTTAAATTTGATCATTTGTCCCAAAATGTATATTTTAAAGGAACACTTAAATAGGGAAATCTTTTTCAATTTTCGGGAATTCTCCTTGAATTTTTGGTAGAAAAAACACAAAAAAACCCTTCAATTTCTGGTCAATTTTCTTCACTTTCAGGTAATTTTTCTTCAATTTTTGCGGAATGAATTTTTAACCCCCTTGTTAGTTTCTTTTCCTCCACTTAGTGCATACGCTTAATTCAGCGGGTTATTATACCCGAGCTGAGGTCCAATGGTTTATAGTCTCTGATTTAGAAGAGTCTATGGTGAAACTACAGTCTACTGTCAGTTTCCGGGAGATACCCAGGGGTGTCGAAAGGAGCTTGGGCCAAGGGCGCAGAAAGTCAAAAGAGGGCACTTTTTTGACAGTAATTGAAAGGCACGTTTCATTTTCAGAGGGACACTTTTGTCAGTTTAAAAAAAAGTCGGGAGCACGTTCCCCCTGCCCCCAATATACAGATATGGTTTGACTATAAGCTGGATTTGGGGGGAGCAAGGGGCACTCTCTTCACCTCCATTTTCCCACATATATACTTTCGTATGGTGATGTTTTGTATCTTAGCATGATTTTGTGAACACCTCACACACCCCTTACACACACACTCACACACGTACACACACACACTTCTTTCGCCCCTTACTCTAGAGAAAGGGGGTAGTGGCTTTTCCCCCTGTGGTTTTGACATCGCTGGAGATTCCCACGCACGAGCAAAACAGAATCAACGAGTTCAGTACGAAGATACCCGGATGGTTCCGCATCCGAAATGACTCTCGATATGCTTCTAACTTCACGCCATTTCCGTTAGGAATTGGCGTTATACAGAGGCAATACTCTGGGAAACGTCCAACTGGGAGGTGTGGTAATTTTCGACACTCCAAAGGTGATCCCCGACTGCCATTTGCGTTCAACATGTGTACGAGCCGAGTGATTGATCCACCACCATGAATCAGAGTAGCTTTTCATGCTTTAAAAAGGTTTAGAAAATAAACACATGAGCCCAGCCTAAAAGGCTGCCTCGCGACCAGACTCTCCATGAAGCTGGCCCCCCATGTCGATATATGGGCGACTGCTTCCATCCTGAGGCTAAACCCTTTTAATTTTTTCGGGTGATGATTACGCATAAATTATGGCGGTATCTGAGAGATCTTTGTGGGGCCATGCCAGGACCCCGCACACTAATCCACTAAAAACAAAGAAAGGGGTAGTGGGTCACCAAAACCATTTTTATTATGCTCATGAGAGATTAAGAAAACTCACAACCTGGGGGGATGGGGCATGCCGGGCCCCACGCACTAACCTGTCAAAAACAATGAAAAAAAGGGGTGAAGGGCGTCACCAAAACCCTTTTTATGCTCATGAGAGATTAAGAAAACATACATGGGGGACCATACAGGCCCCGCACACTAATCTGTCAAAAACAAAGAAGGGGAGGGGGGAAAAACAAAAAAGGGGAAGGGGATCACCAAAACCATTTGTATTATGCTTATGAGATTAAGAAAATCCACAATGTCAGGGGACCATGCCGGGGCCCCACACACTTAATTCATCAAAAGCAAAGAGAGGGGATGGAGAGTCATGATCACTAAAACCATTTGATGATTTGGGGATGATTAACGCTACATTTTCTATCTCTCAGATACTGCCATAATTTATGCATAATCATGCCCCCGAAAGAATGAGCATAATAAAAATGATTTTGGTAACTTGTCCCTCCCCCCCCCCTCCCCTCCCTCTCTCCTTCTTTTGTTTTGGGCGGATTAGTGCATGACTTGTCCTTCTCCTTAAAAGTTTGTTCCAGCAAATCGTAACCACAAACTTATTGTAGCAAATAATGAGACTAATTATCTTCAGTAAAATTACCACAATAAGGACTTCATCTATTGCTAAATTGATACTCAACACCAACTTCCACAACAACTCAGGACCAACAGAAAAACAAATGCAATGCATTAATAAGAATAATTTGATCCTAATTACTTGTGGTTTTCAAAATGAAGAAAATAAAATGAACCTAAAAATCAATTAGCTAAAAAATTCCTGCCAGAGGGGGTGAGGGGAGGTATGTATCTGTCCCCACTCCGAAAAAGTTCACGGTCAAAACATTTTTCAAGCACTTTCAAATATCTCACCTCGCATTTTGCATTCATTTTTTCAGGTAGTAAGAATCAATACTACAACAACACTTAAAAATGCAGAAAACAAAAGAAACGAGTCTCTGAGTCATATATTTCTCTTTGAAAACATCTACACTTGTTTCTTCTGAAGTTGACAATCAACTTATTTACAATTATAATTTACACACAACAAACAAATGCTACTTCAAGGTGATTTTGTCTTTCTTACACTTAATCAATTTAACTCTAGGTAAATGTAGATAAAATAACCTGCATACAAATAAACATGTAACTTGTTATTCTGACAACAATAATCAGCACACACTGGAATCGCCAGGGTGTGTGTGCCCATTAATGGTACATTATGGAAATTCATGCGTGTACATACATTTTACTATCAAATTTAAGTCATTGTCATTACTATATCCTGCCAAGTCAGACAATTTTTCAAAGTGAGACCCTTCACACCCTGGCTCACATGAAAATACATTCAACTATATACTTTTCGGGTGTAATTGTAATAGTTAAGGCAAACAAAAGTGCATGCTAGGAGAACTCCCAAGTCAAAATATGCATTTGCAAAGTGAACCAGGGTGTAAAGGGCTTCACTTTGCAAAATCTGTAGGATATAAAAATGACAATGGCTTTACTTTGGTGGATATATAAACCCACCCACATCCAGTTTTTAACTACGCTTCAAAAGCTGTGGACTCTCTTTGGAGGTTTTAGTTTTACTTACAGATATAAGTGTGATGACATGTGTACCTTCATGCTCTTCCCCTCTTAGCTTGACTCTTACAAATATGGGTGTGATGACATGTGTACCTCCATGCTCTTTCCCTCTTAGCTTGACTCTTACAGATATGGGTGTGATGACATGTGTACCTCCATACTCTTCCCCTCTTAGCTTGACTCTTACAGATATGGGTGTGATGACATGTGTACCTCCATGCTCTTCCCCTCTTAGCTTGACTCTTACAGATATGGGTGTGATGACATGTGTACCTCCATGCTCTTCCCCTCTTAGCTTGACTCTTACAGATATGGGTGTGATGACATGTGTACCTCCATACTCTTCCCCTCTTAGCTTGACTCTTACAGATATGGGTGTTATGACATGTGTACCTCCATGCTCTTCCCCTGTTAGCTTGACTCTTACAAATATGGGTGTTATGACATGTGTACCTCCATGCTCTTCCCCTCTTAGCTTGACTCTTACAGATATAGGTGTTATGACATGTGTACCTCCCATGCTCTTCCCCTCTTAGCTTGACTCTTACAGATATGGGTGTGATGACATGTGTACCTCCATGCTCTTCCCCTCTTAGCTTGACTCTTACAGATATGGGTGTGATGACATATGTACCTCCATACTCTTCCCCTCTTAGCTTGACTCTTACAGATATGGGTGTTATGACACGTGTACCTCCATGCTCTTTCCTCTTAGCTTGACTCTTACAGATATGGGTGTTATGACATGTGTACCTCCCATGCTCTTCCCCTGTTAGCTTGACTCTTACAAATATGGGTGTGATAACATGTGTACCTCCATGCTCTTCCCCTCTTAGCTTGACTCTTACAGATATAGGTGTTATGACATGTGTACCTCCCATGCTCTTCCCCTCTTAGCTTGACTCTTACAGATATGGGTGTGATGACATGTGTACCTCCATGCTCTTCCCCTCTTAGCTTGACTCTTACAGATATGGGTGTTATGACACGTGTACCTCCATGCTCTTTCCCTCTTAGCTTGACTCTTACAGATATGGGTGTTATGACATGTGTACCTCCCATGCTCTTCCCCTGTTAGCTTGACTCTTACAAATATGGGTGTGATAACATGTGTACCTCCATGCTCTTCCCTCTTAGCTTGACTCTTACAGATATGGGTGTGATGACATGTGTACCTTCATGCTCTTCCCCTCTTAGCTTGACTCTTACAGATATGGGTGTTATGACACGTGTACCTCCATACTCTTCCCCTCTTAGCTTGACTCTTACAGATATGGGTGTGATGACATGTGTACCTCCATACTCTTCCCCTCTTAGCTTGACTCTTACAGATATGGGTGTGATGACATGTGTACCTCCATGCTCTTCCCTCTTAGCTTGACTCTTACAGATATAGGTGTGATGACATGTGTACCTCCATGCTCTTCCCTCTTAGCTTGACTCTTACAGATATGGGTGTGATGACATGTGTACCTCCATGCTCTTCCCCTCTTAGCTTGACTTACAGATATGGGTGTTATGACATGTGTACCTCCATGCTCTTCCCCTCTTAGCTTGACTCTTACAGATATGGGTGTGATGACATGTGTACCTCCATACTCTTCCCCTCTTAGCTTGACTCTTACAGATATGGGTGTGATGACATGTGTACCTCCATGCTCTTCCCCTCTTAGCTTGACTCTTACAGATATAGGTGTGATGACATGTGTACCTCCATGCTCTTCCCCTCTTAGCTTGACTCTTACAGATATGGGTGTGATGACATGTGTACCTCCATGCTCTTCCCCTCTTAGCTTGACTCTTACAGATATAGGTGTGATGACATGTGTACCTCCATGCTCTTCCCCTCTTAGCTTGACTCTTACAGATATGGGTGTGATGACATGTGTACCTCCATGCTCTTCCCCTCTTAGCTTGACTCTTACAGATATGGGTGTGATGACATGTGTACCTCCATACTCTTCCCCTCTTAGCTTGACTCTTACAGATATGGGTGTGATGACATGTGTACCTCCATGCTCTTCCCCTCTTAGCTTGACTTACAGATATGGGTGTTATGACATGTGTACCTCCATGCTCTTCCCCTCTTAGCTTCACTCTTACAGATATGGGTGTTATGACATGTGTACCTCCATGCTCTTCCCCTCTTAGCTTGACTCTTACAGATATGGGTGTTATGACATGTGTACCTCCCATGCTCTTCCCCTCTTAGCTTGAGTCTTACATATATGGGTGTTATGACACGTGTACCTCCATGCTCTTTCCCTCTTAGCTTGACTCTTACAGATATGGGTGTTATGACATGTGTACCTCCCATGCTCTTCCCCTGTTAGCTTGACTCTTACAAATATGGGTGTGATAACATGTGTACCTCCATGCTCTTCCCCTCTTAGCTTGACTCTTACAGATATAGGTGTTATGACATGTGTACCTCCCATGCTCTTCCCCTCTTAGCTTGACTCTTACAGATATGGGTGTGATGACATGTGTACCTCCATGCTCTTCCCCTCTTAGCTTGACTTACAGATATGGGTGTTATGACATGTGTACCTCCATGCTCTTCCCCTCTTAGCTTGACTCTTACAGATATGGGTGTGATGACATGTACCTCCATACTCTTCCCCTCTTAGCTTGACTCTTACAGATATGGGTGTGATGACATGTGTACCTCCATGCTCTTCCCTCTTAGCTTGACTCTTACAGATATAGGTGTGATGACATGTGTACCTCCATGCTCTTCCCCTCTTAGCTTGACTCTTACAGATATGGGTGTGATGACATGTGTACCTCCATGCTCTTCCCTCTTAGCTTGACTCTTACAGATATGGGTGTGATGACATGTGTACCTCCATACTCTTCCCTCTTAGCTTGACTCTTACAGATATGGGTGTGATGACATGTGTACCTCCATGCTCTTCCCCTCTTAGCTTGACTTACAGATATGGGTGTTATGACATGTGTACCTCCATGCTCTTCCCCTCTTAGCTTCACTCTTACAGATATGGGTGTTATGACATGTGTACCTCCATGCTCTTCCCCTCTTAGCTTGACTCTTACAGATATGGGTGTTATGACATGTGTACCTCCCATGCTCTTCCCCTCTTAGCTTGAGTCTTACATATATGGGTGTTATGACACGTGTACCTCCATGCTCTTTCCCTCTTAGCTTGACTCTTACAGATATGGGTGTTATGACATGTGTACCTCCCATGCTCTTCCCCTGTTAGCTTGACTCTTACAAATATGGGTGTGATAACATGTGTACCTCCATGCTCTTCCCCTCTTAGCTTGACTCTTACAGATATAGGTGTTATGACATGTGTACCTCCCATGCTCTTCCCCTCTTAGCTTGACTCTTACAGATATGGGTGTGATGACATGTGTACCTCCATGCTCTTCCCCTCTTAGCTTGACTCTTACAGATATGGGTGTGATGACATGTGTACCTCCATACTCTTCCCCTCTTAGCTTGACTCTTACAGATATGGGTGTTATGACACGTGTACCTCCATGCTCTTTCCCTCTTAGCTTGACTCTTACAGATATGGGTGTTATGACATGTGTACCTCCCATGCTCTTCCCCTGTTAGCTTGACTCTTACAAATATGGGTGTGATAACATGTGTACCTCCATGCTCTTCCCCTCTTAGCTTGACTCTTACAGATATAGGTGTTATGACATGTGTACCTCCCATGCTCTTCCCCTCTTAGCTTGACTCTTACAGATATGGGTGTGATGACATGTGTACCTCCATGCTCTTCCCCTCTTAGCTTGACTCTTACAGATATGGGTGTTATGACACGTGTACCTCCATGCTCTTTCCCTCTTAGCTTGACTCTTACAGATATGGGTGTTATGACATGTGTACCTCCCATGCTCTTCCCCTGTTAGCTTGACTCTTACAAATATGGGTGTGATAACATGTGTACCTCCATGCTCTTCCCCTCTTAGCTTGACTCTTACAGATATGGGTGTGATGACATGTGTACCTTCATGCTCTTCCCCTCTTAGCTTGACTCTTACAGATATGGGTGTTATGACACGTGTACCTCCATACTCTTCCCCTCTTAGCTTGACTCTTACAGATATGGGTGTTATGACATGTGTACCTCCCATGCTCTTCCCCTGTTAGCTTGACTCTTACAGATATGGGTGTGATGACATGTGTACCTCCATGCTCTTCCCCTCTTAGCTTGACTCTTACAAATATGGGTGTGATGACATGTGTACCTCCATGCTCTTCCCCTCTTAGCTTGACTTACAAATATGGGTGTGATGACATGTGTACCTCCATGCTCTTCCCCTCTTAGCTTGACTCTTACAGATATGGGTGTGATGACATGTATACCTCCCATGCTCTTTCCCTCTTAGCTTGACTCTTACAAATATGGGTGTGATGACATGTGTACCTTCAACTCCTCCCTTCTTAGCTTGACTCCTACAGATATGGGTGTTATGTCAAGTGTATCTCCCATGCTCTTCCCCTCTTAGCTTGACTCTTACAAATATGGGTGTGATGACATGTGTACCTCCATGCTCTTCCCCTCTTAGCTTGACTCTTACAGATATGGGTGTTATGACATGTGTACCTCCATACTCTTCCCCTCTTAGCTTGACTCTTACAGATATGGGTGTGATGACATGTGTACCTCCATGCTCTTCCCCTCTTAGCTTGACTCTTACAAATATGGGTGTGATAACATGTGTACCTTCATGCTCTTCCCCTCTTAGCTTGACTCTTACAGATATGGGTGTGATGACATGTGTACCTCCATGCTCTTCCCCTCTTAGCTTGACTCTTACAGATATGGGTGTGATGACATGTGTACCTCCATGCTCTTCCCCTCTTAGCTTGACTCTTACAGATATGGGTGTGATGACATGTGTACCTCCATGCTCTTCCCCTCTTAGCTTGACTCTTACAAATATGGGTGTGATAACATGTGTACCTTCATGCTCTTCCCCTCTTAGCTTGACTTACAGATATGGGTGTTATGACATGTGTACCTCCATGCTCTTCCCCTCTTAGCTTGACTTGAATCTGCCAAAAACAAAGAAAGGGGAGGGGCACCAAAACCATTTTCATTATGCTCATGAGATTTAAGAAAACCAACAATGTGAAGGGAGGAGGGGGTCATGCCAAGCCCAGTGCATTAATCCACCAAAAACAAAACAAAGGGGGAGGGAGGTAACCAAAGCCAATATCATTATTATGCTCATGAGAAATTGAAAAAAAAAGGTTAGCATTAAGTGGGGGTGGCATGTTAAGCCCACACACTAATCAGAAATTAAGAAAACCCACAATGTGGGGCCCATGCCAGGCCCCCACACTTATCTACCAGAAACAAAAAAGGGGGTGGAGGGGGCTCAGGGGTCAGTTTTAGGACCCTTACTATTTATTATTTATGTTAATGATCTTCCTGAAGCCACATCAAATTCTAGCCTTATCTTATATGCTGATGATACAAATCTTTTTGTTTCTGGCCTCAATAACAACAAGCTTTTATCTACTGTTGAAAATGAATTAATTAAAAGTAATTAGTTCCTGGTTCACAGTTAATAAATTATCATTACATGTCACGAAAACTTCAGTTGCTTTGTTTCAATCCTCCAGGTAAACCATCAAATTTTGACGAAGATTTGGTATCTTTTAATAATTACGATAGTCCCTTATCCAGTGCTACTAAAATTCTAGGTATATCATTGATAAACACTTAACGTGGCAGAATCATATTGACTTAGTATGTAGTAAATTTCTAAGGGTATTGGTATTATCTATCATCTGAAATAATTGCTGCCTACTCGTACCTTGGTGTCCCTATACGACACTCTTATATTACCCTGTCTTTTGTATTGTAATATTGTTTGGGGCTGTACATATCATTCACGTCTAACCAGATGGCCATATGTAATATCTAACGATGAAATACTGAGAATCACTAAACATCTATGACATGGAAACCAGAGGGGAGAAGGAAAGTTGGTCATCCTAGAATGACCTGGAGAAGGACAGTCGAGAAGGAAAGGAAAGTAATGGGATGGACAGAAGCCAGACAAGTTGCAAATAACAGTCCAGTGGAGAGAGTGCACTGCAGCCTTATGGGCCAGGAGGCCTGAAGAGACTAGGTGAGGTGACCAGTGTAGGTTCATTAAATGTTTTGTATACAAGTTGAGAGTATCTTGAATTGAATTATGTAGTGGACCGGTATCCAGTGTATTGGCAATATATGTTTCTTATAGCCACATTTTGTAACTAATCTGGCTGCACAATTAAAAATTCTTTGTAGTATATCAATTTGATAGTGTGGAAAACCATAAAGAAGACTGTTAGCGTAGTCTAATGGAATATAACCAGCCCATGGACAAGCATTTCCGTGACTGATGGAGCCAAGTGTTTTCTGATTTTCTTAACGTTGTATAGAGTGCAGTAAGCTTGCCTAGATTTCATACTTATATGTTTGCTCATATTATAGTCAAAGAAAGCCCCTAAATTTCTCACATCATTAACGTTTTTAACATTAACCCCTCCCAAAATTATGCTAATTTACTTTGTCAATATGAATTAGTACCAATTAAGAGGAACTAAGTTTTGCTATCATTTATCTTAACTCAACTTCTTGTTGGTTAACACTTGGGTTTGAAGAGAGTATACGGTTGGTGCCCATCAACATACCCTCCAATCTTGTGGCTATTTATAATATTGACAAGAAAAGATTGAAATGGAACTGCACCAAGTCTTGTAGCACTCAGACTTCCAAATTGAAAGGCTTGGAGACCTGCTTCTGAATAAGTATTCTCTGTTTTGGAGATAAGAGCTGAACCATTTCAGAACAGCCACCTAGCCCAATTTTTTTTCCCAGAAGTGTGAGTAAGCCACGATGTGAAACAAGATCGAAAGCTGCGCTTAAAACTAACAATATGAGTAGCAGCACTTGTTGTTTGTTCATTGCCATCAAAATATCGGACTGCAGGTTAATTAGTGCGGTTTCTGTTGAATGGTACTGCCCGAAGAGGGTAGTTTGAGTTGATGTGAGGCATAATTTTGTTAATCAAAATTTTTTCCAAAAGTTTAGAAACGAAAGATAAGCTGCTGACTGGTCTGTAATTCTTACAAGCAACATCAAGTCTGAAGTTTCTTTAACAGCGATGTAACCAACGCAATTTTGCAATCATTTGAGGAAATAATCTGTACTGAGAGATGTATTAATCATTCTAGTGACACGACTGTCGGAAAAAGTGAACCAAGAAGTTGTTTTAATAGACCAATGGATCCAGAGCACAAGACTTCTTATTATTCTCCAAAATAACCTTTGTAATTTCAAGCTCTGTGACTTAAGAGTTAAATTCCCTTAGTTGGTGTGGTTGAAAAAGTACAGATAACACAACGTTATGGGTCTGACCGGTATTATTAACTCTGGTTAACGAATTAAAAGGCAAGCTCTTCACGTAAGTCGTAAGTCGGGCTGCAAACTGTGTAAGGCTTTGAGCTGCAAGATGGGGGTTTTTCCTCACAAAAAAGACACAAAAAAGAAAGAAAATTAAATTAAAAATGTAGAAACTGAGATTGGATGATGTTTCTGCAAAGCTAAGCAAAGTAGAGATATTTGAATGACAAGATTTTCACATGTGGATAGCATATCAGTGCAAGGGGCCGGCATAGCTGCTACGTTTTCTGTATCTCTCAGATACTGCCATATTTCATGCATAATCATGCCCCCGAAAGAATGAGCATGATAAAAATGGTTTTGATGACCCCCTACTTAGTTTTTGGCAGATTAGGAGCTCGGCATGGTCCCCTCCACATTGTGGGTTTTCTGAATCTCAGATATCGCCATAATTTATGGGTAATCATCCCGAAATCATCAAATGGTTTTACTGATCACGACTCTCCATCCCCTCTCCTCTTTTGATGGATTAGGTGTGCAGGGCCTGGCATGGTCCCCTGACGTAGTGGATTTTCTTGATCTCTCATGCCCCATCCCCCCAGGTTGTGAGTTTTCTTCATCTCTCATGAGCATAATAAAAATGGTTTTGGTGACCCACTACCCCTTTCTTTGTTTTTAATGGATTAGTGTGCGGGGTCCTGGCATGGCCCCACAACGATCTCTCAGATACCGCCATAATTTATGGGTAATCATCACCCGAAAAAATAAAAAGGGTTTAGCTTCAGGTCCAATGACCCAATTCTAACCAACCTTGAAAACATAGTTACCAACCCAGCCATAACCTCCGTAATACCTCTAACATCCCTCACTCAACATTCCACTGAGGCCTGAACGAGAGGGGTGGCGGGCCAGGATGCATGGAAGGTAAGTATAACTCCCATAAATATACCCGCTAAGCTTGAATTCATGATAGTTTTAACGTACTGTGTATACTATACAAGCTGTTAACTTAGATAAATTCAATTCACCACGGAGCTATGAAACTAGTGGCTACGTGGGGAGGGGGGTGACTACCGCCATACTTGATACGCATCCCTGTTAAGTAAAATAGAGCTGCATGGATTTATGATAGCATCAATATGCTACGTATGTTCTACGAGTCATCCACCCAGTTTACCTCTATTCACCACAGAGCTACAAAGCTAGTGGCTATGTGAGGGAGACTACTGCTGTATTCGGAACGCGTACCTATCAGAATAGCTATCTTTAATAATGAACCCCCTGGATCTACGAAAGCATTAATGTACTACGTATGTTATATGAGTCGTTACTTCAGTATACTTCTATTCACCACAGAGCCATGAAGCTAGTGGCTACGTGTGGGGGACTATTGCCGTACTCAGTACGGACTCGCGCTATGTATGGTAACTAAAATAATATATAGGCTCTCTTGTAATAAGTGTTGCTCCTTGGAGCTGGCTGAAGCTGACTCCTCACTTATCCTGTGGTGATGTCGACCTCTTGCGCATGCGCCAACATCGAAACGAGAAGTTGGCATAATGCATACGAGAACCTGTACTGAAGACATCCTAACATGTTAATACATATGCACTGTATAATGCTAGGCTATCCTCATGGTAGGGCAAGGGGCCTAGGGTGAAAACCACTTTAACCAAAGGGAATGGGGTCCTCTAGACAAGCACACCAGGTGCTCTAGAGACTAAAAACCTCACCGCGAGAGTGGGACTCTCTCCTTCTAGCCACCTGTTCTGTACGGATGGAAGCAAAAACACTATAACTTAAATGTAAGATTAATTAGGAAAGACCTGTGGGTCTGATCGAAAATTTCACGGTCCCATGGCCAGCTCGTCTAACATCAGGTGACTTAAAAAGGTTAAAAGAAAATGCCAAACAGCATAAAAACCTGCATGGTAGGAGCTGCAAGGATGAAAATTGTTAGAAACCGGCAAAGTTCCAGCAATGTTGTGACAGCAACACGCTGAAAAAAGTGAGGGATGTTAGAAGTATTATGGAGGTTAGGGCTGGGTCAGTAAGTAAGTTTTTAATGTCAGTTAGAAGTGCGTTAGAATCAGGTCATTGCACCAGATTAAATATTCCTAACATGGAAGGTAAGATATAACTTGGAAGTAAATATGGAGGGCGGTAAATAATGATAACTTGTAAGCAGCTATTTCTAAATTGAACAGTCCAGGCTGAGCATTCAAACGAATTAGGCACCAGAGACGTTCATTGCACTCCTGAACATCACCTCCTGGTCTTGTGTTCTGATCCTAAATATTATGACCGTACCTCCTCGTCTGTGTTCAAATCCTGAACATTGTGCCTGTACCTCCTCCTCTGTGTTCCGATTCCGAATACACATCTTTAAAGTCATACACGAACAGTTTAAGATCACTTCTCACAGTTTAAGATCACTTCTCACAGTTTAAGATCACTTCTCACAGTTTAAGATCACTTCTCACAGTTTAAGATCACTTCTCACAGTTTAAGATCACTTCTCACAGTTTAAGATCACTTCTCACAGTTTAAGATCACTTCTCACAGTTTAAGATCACTTCTCACAGTTTAAGATCACTTCTCACAGTTTAAGATCACTTCTCACAGTTTGAGATCACTTCTCACAGTTTAAGATCACTTCTCAGTTTAAGATCACTTCTCACAGAATCAGATCACTTCTCACAGTATCAGATCACTTCTCACACTTTAAGATCTTCTCACATTATCAGATCACTACTTACAGTTTAAGATCACTTCTCACAGTATCAGATCACTTCTCAGTATCAGATCACTTTTCACAGTATCAGATCACTCCTCACAGTTTAAGATCACTTCTCACAGTATAAGATCACTTCTCACAGTATCGGATCACTTCTCACAATATCAGATCACTTCTCACAGTTTAAGATCACTTCTCACAGTATCAGATCACTTCTCACAGTTTAAGATCACTTCTCACAGTATCAGATCACTTCTCACAGTATCATTCAAACTATTTAGCCATGTCTCAGTAAAACAGCATTTATAAGCTTTGTTACAGTATTTGCATGTGATGCTCAGTGGTGGTTATTGTGGGGCTAGTATAGCAGCGGTTCACACAATGGAATTCAAATAGCACACTGTGCGCGGCCCCGGAGCATGGGTACTTATTAGGAAGAAACTTTGGGTCTAAAAAGTGGTACAATTATATTTTTGTACGCATCGAAGTACAAATCTATTTTCGCTTATTATGTCGAATATGGTATGTGAATAATCAATAGAAAAAGTTGGAAAAGATTATCAAAATAAGCAGTTGCCATGACAATCAACAGTATGAAGAACAAGCAGCCTTCTGTGTACCTTCAAAATGGTAATACTTTCCGTAGCTATACAGCTGTAAGGCTCTACTGACCCCACATTCACAATTAGTTGATTTAAGTACATAACTATCACAACACATATTACGATTTCTGCCAAAGGGTGTAAGAATTATGCCAAAGAAATTATGCTATAAATTGCACAAATTATGGGAACCATAATTATGCCAAAGGTATCAAGAATAATAATAACAAAAGGGAAGCATGAATTCTGCCAGTGTGTACAAATTCGGCCAAAATGTGCACAAATTATGCCAAAGTGTGCACAAATTATGCCAAGTTTGCACAAATTATGCCAAAGTGTGCACAAATTATGCCAAGTTTGTACAAGTTATGCCAAAGTGTACACAAATTATGTCTAAGTGCAGAATTAGATCAAAAGAGACTGGTGTATTTGTACAATTTAATTCTTTACATAATACATCAATCTGTAAGGAGAATTATAACCTAACATAATCTACACTCTACTTGTATCAATAATATTACAAATTTTACTTTCACATGGATGAAATAGTTAATACAAAATAGTTGCATCCAAATGATTTGCACACACGGTCATCATTACAAACACCTCTAAAAATAACTGCTCACAAAAATAACCAGTATTTACTAGAATGAAAGAAGTCTGACAGAATTAGAAAAATAGGCTTTTACCTAAATTCCTATTCTTCTTGTTAAATGATTTCTGTGAGAATTATTAGTTGACTTGAGAACCACGGACAACTTATCATTTGTGAAAGCTAGTTGAACGTTTTTAATCCTTTCATGCTTCCCTACATCTCAAGATCGGATCAAATGTTGCATAGGTCAATCAAGTGGCCTTTTTGCAATTTGTTGTCCTTGTGATTAGAAACCCATGCCAGAAGCAGACACAGGTTTAATTAAAAATTTGTACTTAAAAAAAAAAATGGAATGTTTTGAAGGAAAATAGACAAACAAAATACATGAGTTAAAGAGTTGGCATAAAAAGTGACATATAACAACTAACTATTCAGAGCTGTAAAATGTTGGGGTTAGGTTGCCTAACATACAACTTTTGAATTAAATTTGCATACAAGTGGCAAAAATACACAACAAAGGGTCAGCTACATCCAGAAGGGAATATTCTTATCTCACCGTGACTCTACATACAATCCACATTCTATCTAGTCTATAAACCTTTTCAAATATGAATTTCCAAAACTAATTTAAATAATGTCGCATGGTCAAAATTCATGTGTCTGTAATAGACCATTTGTATACTGAGGGAATCTTATTGACCAATCAAATACTGGGGGATTATTGGCCGTCTTCACAATTCACGCATGGTATGGGGCCAAGCATATCATGCAAAAATGCTTTCAAAACCACGTGTCACTTATGCGTTATACATGATAGTAATACGCACGCACATTGCTGCTTATAACTTTTGTCAAAAATCTGCAGCTGATTGGTAAGGGAAAATTTCCCCAGCAGTTGATTGGTCAACGTACTGAATAAATCACATTCAGCTAAAATTGGTTTCAAAAAGTATATACACCTCAAGGCACTGTGAGTGGTTCAGGAGACCTCTTGTTACTAGTGAAGAAGTCATCATCTGCCGAGGCACTAAACGCAGACTCCGACTCAGCTTCCTGTCTTGGGCTCTTTTTCTTCTTCTTTTTTTTGGACTTCTCTTTGTGAGGTCTGATATTGTCAAGAATTGGGTTAGAGCCGGATGCTAAAATGTCAGAAGGGAAAAAAGAGCAATGAATAAATAAAAAACATATTCTGTCTGAACTTTTGTGACATAGCAATAACAAGAAGGGTTTGTTTGCTCTTGAAAGGGAAACAATAATTATGTGGATGCATTTTTTTAATAAAAAAATTCCATTATGACATCACTATGACTTAGTAATGAACAAGTCACTTTTCAACAACCTGATGAAATAACTCCTCATAATAAGATTTTTCACCAATCTATTTCATTAATAGTCCTCTATCGCATAACTGCATGTTATTCACATGAATTTTCTTTTACTATTAAAAAAATTGAACCAAAGCAATTGAGTAAAATGTCAGAGAAATGTGAGAACATTTGAAACCTTTCCTATGTACCAAACAAAGCACTCTGCTGCAAAACATATTTATTTCTTACTTTTGAACCAAGTCTTTATTTGTATAGAAAAATTGATTCCTTAGAAAATACATATTCTTAACTCTCAACAAGCTGAGCTGAGTCCAAGTTAGAGTTAATAAATGCCCATAACTAAGTTTTTTTCACAGCAGGATTACAAGACCTTTCAGGATAAGAAAACTTTCTGGAACAAAAATATTAAAAATTTCAGCCCTAGAGCTGATCTTTGTCAGTATGAATATTTTACATATTTGATGACATTCTTGGAAAAACCTTTTCATGTAATTAAGTACAATACAGAACCCCATGATTCAGAATTTACCTATACCCTCCCCCTCTCCTTTCTCCCTACTACATTCAATGTTAAAATGAAGTTACAAACCAAGTCTAAAACTGTCTCAAAAAAGGTTAACATTTAATGATGGGGTAGGTGGGGTAATATAAGGGCAACATAGCTTATGTTTTCTTCAGACAAGGTGGCATGAAATGAAATAAGAACATTTCTTTCAAATCTGATCTAAAACATAAAAACAAAATGTAATTATAATTGTTGTTGAGAATGTGAGACTTGTTTCAACAAGTTTTGTTCCAGATTTTAAATCCTGCATAACACTCCCTGTCTATCCTGCATAACACTCCCTGTCTATCCTGCATAACACTCTCTGTCTATCCTGCACAACACTCCCTGTCTATCCTGCACAACACTCCCTGTCCATCCTGCATAACACTCTCTGTCCATCCTGCATAACACTCCGTCTATCCTGCATAACACTCCGTCTATCCTGCATAACACTCTCTGTCTATCCTGCATAACACTCCCTGTCTATCCTACATGACATTCCCTGTCCATCCTGCATGACACTCCCTGTATATCCTGCATAACACTCGCTGTCTATCCTGCATAACACTCCCTGTCTATCCTGCATAACACTCCCTGTCTATCCTGCCTAACACTCCCTGTCTATCCTGCATAACACTCTCTGTCTATCCTGCATAACACTCTCTGTCTATCCTGCATAATACTCCCTGTCTATCCTGCATAACACTCCCTGTCTATCCTGCATAACACTCGCTGTCTATCCTGCATAACACTCCCTGTCTATCCTGCATAACACTCCCTGTCTATCCTGCCTAACACTCCCTGTCTATCCTGCATAACACTCTCTGTCCATCCTGCATAACACTCTCTGTCTATCCTGCATAACACTCCCTGTCTATCCTGCATAACACTCCTGTCTATCCTGCATAACACTCGCTGTCTATCCTGCATAACACTCCTGTCTATCCTGCATAACACTCCCTGTCTATCCTGCCTAACACTCCCTGTCTATCCTGCATAACACTCTCTGTCCATCCTGCATAACACTCTCTGTCTATCCTGCATAACACTCTCTGTCTATCCTGCATAATACTACCTGTCTATCCTGCATAACACTCCCTGTCTATCCTGCATAACACTCTCTGTCTATCCTGCATAACACTCCCTGTCTATCCTGCATAACACTCTCTGTCTATCCTGCATAATACTCCCTGTCTATCCTGCATAACACTCCCTGTCTATCCTGCATAACACTCCCTGTCTATCCTGCATAACACTCTCTGTCTATCCTGCATAACACTCCCTGTCTATCCTGCATAACACTCCCTGTCTATCCTGCCTAACACTCCCTGTCTATCCTGCATAACACTCTCTGTCTATCCTGCATAACACTCTCTGTCTATCCTGCATAACACTCCCTGTCTATCCTGCATAACACTCGCTGTCTATCCTGCATAACACTCCCTGTCTATCCTGCATAACACTCCCTGTCTATCCTGCCTAACACTCCCTGTCTATCCTGCATAACACTCTCTGTCTATCCTGCATAACACTCCTGTCTATCCTGCATAACACTCCTGTCTATCCTGCCTAACACTCCCTGTCTATCCTGCATAACACTCTCTGTCTATCCTGCATAATACTCCCTGTCTATCCTGCATAACACTCCCTGTCTATCCTGCATAACACTCTCTGTCTATCCTGCATAATACTCCCTGTCTATCCTGCATAACACTCTCTGTCTATCCTGCATAATACTCCCTGTCTATCCTGCATAACACTCCCTGTCTATCCTGCATAACACTCCCGGTCTATCCTGCATAACACTCCCTGTCTATCCTGCATATCACTCCCTGTCTATCCTGCATATCACTCCCTGTCTATCCTGCATAACACTCCCTGTCTATCCTGCATAACACTTCCTGTCTATCCTGCATAACACTCCCTGTCTATCCTGCATAACACTCTCTGTCTATCCTGCATAATACTCCCTGTCTATCCTGCATAACACTCTCTGTCTATCCTGCATAATACTCCCTGTCTATCCTGCATAACACTCCCTGTCTATCCTGCATAACACTCCCGGTCTATCCTGCATAACACTCCCTGTCTATCCTGCATATCACTCCTGTCTATCCTGCATATCACTCCCTGTCTATCCTGCATAACACTCCCTGTCTATCCTGCATAATACTCCTGTCTATCCTGCATAACACTCTCTGTCTATCCTGCATAATACTCCCTGTCTATCCTGCATAACACTCCTGTCTATCCTGCATAACACTCCCGGTCTATCCTGCATAACACTCCCTGTCTATCCTGCATATCACTCCCTGTCTATCCTGCATATCACTCCCTGTCTATCCTGCATAACACTCCTGTCTATCCTGCATAACACTTCCTGTCTATCCTGCATAACACTCCTGTCTATCCTGCATAACACTCTCTGTCTATCCTGCATAATACTCCTGTCTATCCTGCATAACACTCTCTGTCTATCCTGCATAATACTCCCTGTCTATCCTGCATAACACTCCCTGTCTATCCTGCATAACACTCCCGGTCTATCCTGCATAACACTCCCTGTCTATCCTGCATATCACTCCCTGTCTATCCTGCATATCACTCCCTGTCTATCCTGCATAACACTCCCTGTCTATCCTGCATAATACTCCCTGTCTATCCTGCATAACACTCTCTGTCTATCCTGCATAATACTCCCTGTCTATCCTGCATAACACTCCCTGTCTATCCTGCATAACACTCCCGGTCTATCCTGCATAACACTCCCTGTCTATCCTGCATATCACTCCCTGTCTATCCTGCATATCACTCCCTGTCTATCCTGCATAACACTCCCTGTCTATCCTGCATAACACTTCCTGTCTATCCTGCATATCACTCCCTGTCTATCCTGCATATCACTCCCGGTCTATCCTGCATAACACTCCCTGTCTATCCTGCATATCACTCCTGTCTATCCTGCATATCACTCCCTGTCTATCCTGCATAACACTCCCTGTCTATCCTGCATATCACTCCCTGTCTATCCTGCATATCACTCCCTGTCTATCCTGCATAACACTCCCTGTCTATCCTGCATAACACTTCCTGTCTATCCTGCATAACACTCCCTGTCTATCCTGCATAACACTCCCGGTCTATCCTGCATAACACTCCCTGTCTATCCTGCATAACACTCCCGGTCTATCCTGCATAACACTCCCTGTCTATCCTGCATAACACTCCCGGTCTATCCTGCATAACACTCCCTGTCTATCCTGCATAACACTCCCGGTCTATCCTGCATAACACTTCCTGTCTATCCTGCATAACACTCCCTGTCTATCCTGCATAAGACTTTTGTCTATCCTGCATAACACTCCCTGTCTATCCTGCATAACACTCCCTGTCTATCCTGCATAACACTCCCTGTCTATCCTGCATAACACTCCCTGTCTATCCTGCATAACACTCCCTGTCTATCCTGCATAACACTCCTGTCTATCCTGCATAAGACTTTTGTCTATCCTGCATAACACTCCCTGTCTATCCTGCATAACACTCCCTGTCTATCCTGCATAACACTCCCTGTCTATCCTGCATAACACTCCTGTCTATCCTGCATAACACTCCTGTCTATCCTGCATAACACTCCCTGTCTATCCTGCATAACACTCCCTGTCTATCCTGCATAACACTCCCTGTCTATCCTGCATAACACTCCCTGTCCATCCTGCATAACACTCCCTGTCTATCCTGCATAACACTCCCTGTCTATCCTGCATAACACTCCCTGTCTATCCTGCATAACACTCCCTGTCTATCCTGCATAACACTCCCTGTCTATCCTGCATAACACTCCCTGTCTTTTCTGCATAACACTCCCTGTCTATCCTGCATAACACTCCCTGTCTATCCTGCATAACACTTCCTGTCTATCCTGCATAACACTCCCTGTCTATCCTGCATAACGCTCCCTGTATATGTCAATAATTCCTAATCAACCAAAATATTCTCAGAGACCTGGACTTTACTTTCTAAATTGGTAAATCATGTGACAACAGTCTTGTATCCTTACCTGTCACACCCAGGGGAGGCAGATTACTGGCTTTGGTACTCTGCCCACCTAGTGGGGGAAGCTCCCCCAGGGGAGTACCAAACTGTGGGGGTGGCAAAGGATCCACACTTGTTGCTTCTGGGGCCTCGGTGCCATTACTGTCTTTGTTATTGTTGGTATCATCAACATCAACAGATGCGTTCATTAATGGTTGAAATGGCCTCTTGATGGGATTGTGCCTGAAGTAATACAGAAAACAAAGGAATAAAACATAGATTCTGAATCTTGACCATAATCCAAATATCAACAAGTCAGCAATTCACCGACTTGCTGATCTCATCACCCTAAGCATACAACATAGTGGGGGGAAAAGCTAACAGGGTCACTATAGCTCTGTGACTTTTGATGGATTGCACTGCCTCTGCAAGCTAGATTACAAACAGATGTTGAGACAGGCTTGGCTATATTTCTTTAGGCACGTTGATGGATTGTACTGCCCATGGGAGTACAAACAGACCTTTAACCTTTTGACCCCAGAGTCTACGGGGACACAAATTCATGTACCAAGGTATTATGGTACAATAAATGGTGCAAAAATGTACAAATTAGTACATAATTACCCCCTAAAATCACATATTTGATCTCTGACCTCTGACCCTAATCACTGAAATAACTTCTGAATTTTTTTACATTATCACTCTACTGTATGACACCATTCATGCTCACGTCACACTTACCACTTCATAACTATAGGGAAAATGGTGAAAAGTCAATAGCTTTGTGACTTTTGACCTTTTGACCCCAGAATCTACAGGGACACAAATTCATGTACCAAGGTATCATGGTACAACATGGTATAGGTCTTGCACTTTCGGAATTAAAAATGGTACAAAAATTGTAAAAATTAGTATATAATTATACCCCCAATAATCACATATTTGACCTCTGACCCTTGACCCTACTCACTAAAATAACTTTTGAAATTGTTCATATTTATCGTACCCTACTGTATGACACCGTTCATGCTCATGTAACACTTCCCATTCAATCAATACAGGTGAGAAAAAAAGGTCAATAGCTGTGACCTTTGCCCTTCGACATTTTGACCCCGGAGTCTACGGGATACAAAATTCATGACCAAGAGTGTACCGGGATGAGCATTGGCTCAATGAGCCTAATGACTCGGATAGATTTAATATTTTAACAGCGGTGTTTCTGTATTGTAAGATAAACCACCATGCTGTTTTTTAATATAAGGCAAACATCAATTTTTAGTGATCATTGTATGTACGACTGACCTGTTTGGCTGAGCTACACTATCATCCGGTGCAAAGTCTCTAGATGTAGCAGATGGTGGTCTAGCTATTCCTGTGCTGGTCAATCCCTTCCTTTCTCCTGGAATAGAAAAATAAAACCCAAAAAAAATTCTGAGGTAAAAAAAGGCATCCAAAACATACTCAGTATTGTCTGTGATTTCTATACTTTGTGGTTTTTTAATACAACACGTGCCACCACTGACCGATCCCCTCATAAAATCTTAATGTCAAGTGACTCAAATTTAAACTAACATTAACATTATTTTCTTGCTTGAAGTAAGGATTTTTAGAGCAAGTTGTGAACAAAAGTTGCTTTCCAGAACAGCAAATGAAAGCATGGTTACTGTTTCAAAGCAGAAAAAGAGCCTGCAAGCCTTCATACACATCCATAGAAAACAAAAGAGCCTGCAAGCCTTCATACACATCCATAGAAAACAAAAGAGCCTGCAAGCCTTCATACACATCCATAGAAAACAAAAGAGCCTGCAAGCCTTCATACACATCCATAGAAAACAAAAGAGCCTGCAAGCCTTCATACACAGCCACAGAAAACAAGACAATATCAGATCAAGCAATTACTGCAGAATCATGGTCTTCTTTACAATATAAATGTTTGTTTGTTGAAGTTTAATGGCTCTGCAACGGTGCGAGTTCAAATATGCCAAGTATATAATAGCAGGACTTAGATTCCACATACAATAGGGCATGGCAAGTTCAAAAGCATTGGTGGAAAAGCCTTCAAATATTACAAAATTTGCATCATTTAGTTGTTATGACTTTCATTTATCACTAAACTTTTCTTTTACTGACTTGTCACAAAATTTACCAAATTGCGTCTCAAAATTTGCAGATAAATTTTAAAAGCACATGGTGCACCTCTACAGGTACAGAATCAAACATACCTGGGTCTTGTCCCTCTATGAAGAGCCTTGCTCCCTTGGCTAGCCGATCGGTGAGCTGAACGATATGTTTCTTTAGTTTTGACGCATCGCTGGGCATTTCCAAGGCTGATGGATTCACTGCCTGATCCTTACTTGATTTGGACAGACATGTCCGTAAGAGGCTTGCAACTGCTGCATCAACCGACTCTTCCCAGCCCTTTAAAGCAAGTTTAGAAATTAATGTTCAAACCTTATGTATCTTACAGGACTAATCCAGTGGTCAAGCAAATTCATCTCGTATAAAAGATGACTTAAAAATAACCAAAATGTTGAAGAAAATACTTACATATCTCATTATGTTCAACAATATTAAGTTATATCTCATTTGTGTAGAAATGACGGGTAAGGAAAATCTACTGTGGCACCCTCAGTCTCACAGTTACAATTGTTACTGTATTTCAAAAAAAATGAATTTTAGCTTTTACTCTTTTCCTCTTTTTTTTTTTTTTAACAGTCACACTGGCTTCAGTTGGTAACACCTTCCTTGATTCTGCTCGACTTCTTTCCTTACATACCCAAATGGTTTTTCGGCTTTATTGATGGCGCCATTGACCTAATCCTTTTTTTTGATTGCAGGCCAAGATTGCAAACAAGTAGGAAATCTTGATTATCATTATCTTATGACATTTCTTGGTTAGCTTGGCATAATAATCATAACATCTGTACTGTTGTATCTTTATCTTATGATGTTTCTTGGTTAGCTTGGCTTAGTAATCATAACATCTGTCCTGTTGCTAGCAATTAAAAAATTAATCTAATTGACCAATCTTATTTCATGCGATTAATGTACAGACTGGGATGTTATCACATATAAAATTTGTAAGACAATACACATATTTTTAGATCATAATTGAATTCACAGATTATAAGTTGATGATTAAATTCAGAGATTATAAGTTCATGAATAAAATCACAGATTTTTAAGTTCATGAATGATTTCACAGAATATAAGTTCATGATTGAATTCACAGATTATAAGTTCATGATTGAATTCACAGATTATAAGTTCATAACTGTATTCACAGATTTTAAATTTATAACTGATTTCACCGATTATAAGTTCATAAGTAAATTCACAGATTAAAAGTTCATGATTGAATTCACAGATTATAAGTTCATGATTGTATTCACAGATTATCAGTCTATAACTGAATTCACAGATTATAAGTTTACGTTTGAATTCACAGATTATAAGTTCATAATTGAATTCACAGATTATAAGTTCATTCATGATTGACTTCACAGATTATACATGATGAAATAGCTCTCTTTAGAAGGAATGGTCCATCAATCATTCATGGGCCTTGCACAAATTCTTCCAGGCATATAATACACATTTATTTTTAGGGTCAGCCAAGGACTTATCTGTTTCACTTCACTGAAAGCAGGATTGTGGCTTCAGCCCCAAATAAATGACCTTTTGGGTACCGCGTATAACAATAGCTGGTTGTTAGCAAGTGAACTGTTGAGGACTCTCCGCTTGGAATTTGTGGATTACCCCTGTTTTTGAGAAAACCGAGAGTGTCGGGTTGGAGGGGCCCAAGGGAAAGAAATTCTTAATGTAAGTTCATGTTTGAATTTACAGATTCTACATTCATGATTGAATTCACAGATTATAAGTTCATGATTAAATTCACAGATTGTAAGTTCATGATTGAATTTACAGATTATAAGTTCATGATAGAATTTACAGATCATAAGTTCATAATTGAATTTACAGATTATAAGTTCATGATTGATAAGATTGATCGATTGGTTTTTGGGATTTGTAGCATGTTAAAAGTAAAATTCACATAGTAACAGAGAGGTAACACCACATACAAATAATTTTAAAAGAACAATTGGAGCAATTCAAGAGAGAGTAAACTAAACGGTGTAAAAAAAAAAAAACCCAGCAGATCAGACCAGAAAAGAGCATGTAGAGATTTAAAGAGGAAGTGATTTCTTAATTAATTCCTATATGAAGTCTTTCCTCACCACATCTCTGTCCCCCTGGATGTCTTGGCAGAAACAGCTGCTTAGTATTTCTGCTTCGGTTTCAGTCAGATGGTACTGCAGGGTAAGGAGCGTGACAATCATTTTTGTGGCACAGCTCAGGCCCATGGAACAGCGCACCAAGGCTGCTTGGTTCTCCTCCACACCTTCCGCCAATTTCAAAATCTACATCAAAAAAGATTATGAGTGACTATGAAGCACATTTTAAGAAGGTCGATATTAATGGTTTAACTGCAATAAAAGGAAGACTACTATTCAGGAATTTTACATGTTCATTGTCATAGATAAAAGCCTGTGCTTATCACAGGTAATACTTAATTACTTTCTTGGTGATTATATAGCACATAATCCCAAGGTTCTCTGCACTTAACAGAACAAAACAAAACTCCATACACAAATAATCCAACAATAAGGTAAAAACATGAAAATGTAAGAGATGAACACGAAACAGTTTCTATGCATGCTGCAAGTGTTTCTTGAAGAGAGTTTCAGGTGTATTTTGAACATCAATGGAGGAACTCAGTGTTTCTGATTTTAAAGGGTAATGCATTTCACAGAGGTGGGCCAGCATGATATAATGCATTCCACAGAGGTGGGCCAGCATGATATAATGCATTCCACAGAGGTGGGCCAGCATGATATAATGCATTCCACAGAGGTGGGCCAGCATGATATAATGCATTTCACAGAGGTGGGCCAGCATGATATAATGCATTCCACAGAGGTGGGCCAGCATGATATAATGCATTTCACAGAGGTGGGCCAGCATGATATAATGCATTCCACAGAGGTGGGCCAGCATTATATAATGCATTCCACTGCATGATATAATGCATTCCACAGAAATGGGCCAGCATGATATAATGCATTCCACAGAGGTGGGACAGCATGATATAATGCATTCCACAGAGGTGGGCCGGCATGATGTAAGGTTCCCTACTTTCTTGTTTGAAAGGAAAGTATCTAGTGTGAGGTATCTAGTGTAAGTTTGTCAGTTGAGGATCTCAAAGGTCGATTGGGATGAAAATTGTGAATATGTCCTGAAGACAAGATGGTGTAAGCTTGTGAAAACATTTGAAGATATACATCAGAAGGTGAAAATGCACTCTAAGATGACAAGGTAGCCAATGTAAATCAGCAAGTATTGGTGAAATGTGATCAACGTAAGTGCACCTTGTAACAGCCCATGCTGCTTGTTTTGCATCAGCTGACATACCTAGATTGCATAATATATCAAGTTTATAACACGATATAAAAATGAACATTTTTAGAGACATGTTTTGAAAAAAAGTTGAAGAAAATCTCACAAGAATTAAAACAAAGCTAAAACATAGAAATAATAGATTTGATAATACTGTTTGAGAAAGTGAAAATCTTTAAACAGCTAAAATCTCTCAAGTTAAAAAGAATCCCCCCTAAATCAACCATTGTTATGGTTCGCCAGCTGTGGGACGGGGGACTTTATATCAACCATTCCTATGGTTTTTCAGCTGTGAGACGGGGGACTTTACATCAACCATTCTTAAAGTTTGCCCGCTGTGAGATGGGGGGACTTTACATCAACCGTTCCTATGGTTTGCCAGCTGTGAGACGGGAGGGACTATTTACATCAACCATTCTTATGGTTTGCCATCTGTGAGACGGAGGACTTTATATCAACCATTCCTACGGTTTGCCAGCTGTGAGACGGGGGACTTTACATCAACCATTCCTATGGTTTGCCATCTGTGAGACAGGAGGGACTTTACATCAACCATTCTTATGGTTTGCCCGCTGTGAGATGGGGGACTTTACATCAACCATTCCTACCGTTTGCCAGCTGTGAGACTGGAAACTTTACATCAACCATTCTTGTGGTTTGCCATCTGTGAGACGGGGGACTTTACCATCAACCATTCTTATGGTTTGCCCGCTGTGAGACGGAGGACTTTACATCAACCATTCCTATGGTTTTCCAGCTGTGAGACGAGGGTCTTTACATCAACCATTCCTATGGTTTGCCCGCTGTAAAATGGGGGACTTTACATCAACCATTCCTATGGTTTGCCAGCTGTGAGACAGGGGACTTTACATCAACCATTCTTATGGTTTGCCATCTGTGAGACGGGGGACTTTACATCAACCATTCTTATGATTTGCCCGCTGTGAGATGGGGGACTTTACATCAACCATTCTTATGGTTTGCCATCTGTGAGACGGGGGACTTTACATCAACCATTCTTATGGTTTGCCCGCTGTGAGATGGGGGACTTTACATCAACCATTCCTACGGTTTGCCAGCTGTGAGATGGGGGACTTTACATCAACCATTCCTACGGTTTGCCAGCTGTGAGACGGAGGACTTTACATCAACCATTCTTATGGTTTGCCATCTGTGAGACGGGAGGGACTTTACATCAACCATTCTTATGGTTTGCCATCTGTGAGACGGGAGGGACTTTACATCAACCATTCCTACGGTTTGCCATCTGTGAGACGGGGGACTTTACATCAACTATTCCTACGGTTTGCCAGCTGTGAGACGGGGAGGGGGACTTTACATCAACCATTCTTATGGTTTGCCATCTGTGGGACGAGGGACTTTACATCAACCATTCTTATGGTTTGCCCGCTGTAAGATGGTGGACTTTACATCAACTATTCCTACGGTTTGCCAGCTGTGAGACGGGGGACTTTACATCAACCATTCTTATAGTTTGCCATCTGTGAGACGGGGGACTTTACATCAACCATTCTTAAAGTTTGCCCGCTGTAAGACGGGGGACTTTACATCAACCTTTCCTATGGTTTGCCAGCTGTGAGACGGGAGGGACTTTACATCAACCATTCTTATGGTTTGCCATCTGTGAGACGGGGGACTTTATATCAACCATTCCTACGGTTTGCCAGCTGTGAGACGGGTGACTTTACATCTACCATTCCTATGGTTTGCCATCTGTGAGACAGGAAGGACTTTACATCAACCATTCTTATGGTTTGCCCGCTGTGAGATGGGGACTTTACATCAACCATTCCTACCGTTTGCCAGCTGTGAGACGGGGGACTTTACATCAACCATTCTTGTGGCTTGCCATCTGTGAGACGGAGGACTTTACATCAACCATTCTTATGGTTTGCCCGCTGTGAGACGGAGGACTTTACATCAACCATTCCTATGGTTTTCCAGCTGTGAGACGAAGGACTTTACATCAACCATTCCTATGGTTTGCCCGCTGTAAGATGGGGGACTTTACATCAAACATTCCTATGGTTTGCCAGCTGTGAGACAGGGGACTTTACATCAACCATTCGTATGGTTTTCCAGCTGTGAGACGGGGGACTTTACATCAACCATTCCTATGGTTTGCCAGCTGTGAGACGGGGAGGGGGACTTAACATCAACCATTCTTATGGTTTGCCATCTGTGAGACGGGGGACTTTACATCAACTATTCCTATGGTTTGCCAGCTGTGAGACGGAGGACTTTACATCAACCATTCTTATGGTTTGCCATCTGTGAGACGAGGGGCTTTACATCAACCATTCTTATGGTTTGCCCGCTGTGAGATGGGGGACTTTACATCAACCATTCTTATGGTTTGCCATCTGTGAGACGGGGGACTTTACATCAACCATTCTTATGGTTTGCCCGCTGTGAGACGGAGGACTTTACATCAAAGATTCCTACGGTTTTCCAGCTGTGAGACGAAGGACTTTACATCAACCATTCCTATGGTTTGCCCGCTGTAAGATGGGGGACTTTACATCAAACATTCCTATGGTTTGCCAGCTGTGAGACGGGGGACTTTACATCAACCATTCCTATGGTTTTCCAGCTGTGAGACGGGGGACTTTACATCAACCATTCCTATGGTTTGCCAGCTGTAAGACGGGGGGACTTTACATCAACCATTCTTATGGTTTGCCATCTGTAAATCAGGGGACTTTACATCAACTATTCCTACGGTTTGCCAGCTGTGAGACGGAGGACTTTACATCAAGCATTCTTATGGTTTGCCATCTGTGAGACGGGGGACTTTACATCAACTATTCCTACGGTTTGCCAGCTGTGAGACGGAGGACTTTACATCAATCATTCTTATGGTTTGCCAGCTGTGAGACGGGGAGGGGGCTTAACATCAACCATTCTTATGGTTTGCCATCTGTGAGACGAGGGACTTTACATCAACCATTCTTATGGTTTGCCATCTGTGAGACGGAGGACTTTACAAGTCTATAATAATGTTTACAAAGAAAACTGCTGCAGCTTTTCAGAAACATTTAGGCCCTCAACCTGGGAATCCCAGTCACTGTGGTACAAACAAATGACATTTAGGCCCTCAACCTGGGAATTCCAGTCACTGTGGTACAAACAAATAACATTTAGGCCCTCAACCTGGGAATCCCAGTCACTGTGGTACAAACAAATGACATTTAGGCCCTCAACCTGAGAATCCCAGTCACTGGGGTACAAACAAATGACATTTAGGCCCTCAACCTGGGAATCCCACTCACTGTGGTACAAACAAATGACATTTAGGCCCTCAACCTGGGAATCCCAGTCACTGTGGTACAAACAAATGACATTTAGGCCCTCAACCTGGGAATCCCAGTCACTGTGGTACAAACAAATGACATTTAGGCCCTCAACCTGGGAATCCCAGTCACTGTGGTACAAACAAATTACATTTAATGACTCTACCTGAATGGGGCACATATTCATTGCAAACTAACCCCTAGCAATTATATTAGCATTAATTTACAGCGGAGTAGACTAAAACGAGTGAAATTAAATGGTTTCACTGAAAACATAAAGCAGAACTTAGGGCCAGGAAATGATTAGGTTAAGCTTAGGGTCAGGAAATGGTTACGTTAGGGTTAGGGCCAGGAAATGGTTAGGTTAGGGTTAGGGCCAGGAAATGGTTAGGTTAGGGTTAGGGCCAGGAAATGGTTAGGGCCAGGAAATGGTTAGGTTAGGGCCAGGAAATGGTTAGCTTAGGGTTAGGGCCAGAAAATGTTTAGCTTAGGGTTAGAGCCAGGAAATAGTTAGGTTAGGGTTAGGGCCAGGAAATAGTTAGGTTAGGGCCAGGAAATGGTTAGCTTAGGGTTAGGGCCAGAAAATGATTAGCTTAGGCTTAGGGCCAAGAAATGGTTAGGTTAGGGTTAGAGCCAGGCAATGGTTAGGTTAGGCTTAGGACCAGGAAATGGTTAGGTTAGGGTTAGGGCCAGGAAATGGGCACAGTAGCTCATGAATGCAAGTTTAAACCAATTGTACCACTTGTGAGTCTTAAACCTACCAAACTGAAGGGGTTCAATGCTTCCTAATTGTATTTAGAAAACAACCAGAACCAAAAGGTTTTGTGGTTCCGATGCTGATTAATTTGTAAGTTTTGTATTAACTGTTATGTCATTGCATTTCATGAAATATTTGTTCCAGGATATTTATTCATAAGCCACAACCACAATGCATGATGCAGGTCAATAAAATAGACATACCTATTGACAACACTAGCATGTGAACAATAATTAACAACATTATCATAGCAAGTATGATGCAAAACAGACATACGGTTGCTCATGTATCATATTTGAAGAATTCTAGGTTAAGCCCCGCCTACTCATTAATATGCAATTTAAAGTTTTTATACTATGACCAAAACATATACACGATTGCTAAAATATAGGCATTTCAAGATTTTTACATTAAGCCCTGCCTACTAATTAATATGCATGACATCACCACCAAAACCAAAAAGGCACATCCACAGACCATGGGCTATCTGAGTATTACATATGACCTAAATCCAGTTTATTATTCTTAAGATACCGTGATTACGTCCACTATGCATACTATGAAATTCAGCGTTTTTATACCATAAACATGTACACATTAGCAAACATTATAACTGTACCAAATATGAAACAAAACATATATGTGGTTGTTAAAGTATGAGCATTTCATAAATTTTACATTAATCCCAAATACTCACTACTATGCATGACATCACCACCAAAAACAATAGGACACATCTATGGACCATGGGCAATCTGTGTAAGACATATGACTTGAATCCAGTTTATCGTTCTTTAGATATCATGTTTACAAGCTCTTTTCAACAAAGTCATATTATGCCCAGCCCACTATGCATATTAATGTATTCAAAGTTTTTATACCATGAACATGTACACAGTGTACCAAATATGAAACAAAACATATACACGGTTTTTGAAATATAGGTATTTCAAGATTTTTACATTAAGCCCCGGTTACTACTTAATATGCATGACATCACTACCAAAATCAATAGGGCACATCTACAGACCATGAGCTATCTGTGTACCACATATGACTTGAATCCAGTTTACAGTTCCTTAGATATTGTGTTTACAAGCTTTTCAGCAAAATCATGTTAAGCCCCGCCCACTATGTATATTAATGAAATTCAATGTGTTTATACCATGAACATGTACACACTAGCTAACATCATCACTTTTCCAAATATGAAACAAAAGAGATATGCGATTGTTAAAATAAGAGCATTTCAAGATTTTTACATTAAGCCTCGCCTACTCATTAATATGCATGACATCACCACCAAAAACAATAGGGCACATCTACAGACCATGGGCTGTATGTATACCACATATGACATAAATCCACTGTACCATTGAGATATCGTGTTTATGAGCTTGCCGTCACATACATATATACACACACACACACACACACACATCATGACTGAATAGGTTCCTTGCTATCGCATCGGAATTAAAAATGAAGCTGAAGATCCCAGTTTCTACAGGTAGCTTGGATGAATCATACAACGAGCTCAAGTGATTAGATTAAAATTTCTTTGGTCTAAGAACAAGGACTGACCTGTCTGTAAGTTCCGTCCAGCAAGGTGTCCAGGTTTGTTAGAGGTGCTGGGGTCTTATCTTTGAACCTGGTCAGTAGCCTCCTTTGAATAGCCCTAAATTGCTTGGCTCGTTGGTCCAAGAGATCACGGTACCTCACTGCATGGTGACGAAGCTGAAAACACAAAAAATGTTCATAAAATGAGGAAACAAGAAAATTGCATTTTGGGTATAGGACTTGTCAACCTTTTCTATATATAACTGAGTTAACTAGCCAGTTGAAATTAAGAAAAATTGATATCTTTATTTACATTTTTCATATAATTCAAACCACAAAGATTTATTACACTTTTGGTTGTTGGAATACACCAGTTGTTAATGCACAAATAAAGACCTACCGAGGATTCACCCCAGGCATGCCAAGCAGATGCTATGACCGCTAGACCACAATGTAGTTCATCCTTACCTCCAGGTGAGTGTCAATGAGCTCAAAGTACTCCTGAAGAGGAAGGGTACCGCCAAACGAACACTCAAAGTCTTTGTTCCCAGCTTTCTTCTGATAAAGACAAATTCTCTCCAAAAATTCCTCTAAAACAGGCCACATGGATTCAAAGACATCTGACTGCAATCTATATCGTTCTGAAAAGTTACAAGTAAGAGAGAGCTTTAACTTACAAAGACAGGAGGAGGTAGGTAGTTTAGGTATCATCCCATTCTCAACAGATAAGGTAAAACAGGAGGTAGTTACTTAAGGTATCATCTAGGTAGTTTAGGTATCACCCCTTTCTCAACAGGTAAGCTCAAACAGGAGGTAGGTAGTTTAGGTATCATCCCATTCTCAACAGATAAGGTGAAACAGGGGGTAGGTACTTAAGGTATCATCCAGGTAGTTTAGGTATCATCCCCTTCTCAAGAGGTAAGGTAAAACAGGGGGTAGGTAGTTTAGGTATCATCCCATTCTCAACAGATGAGGTAAAACAGGGGATATGTAGTTAAGGTATCATCCAGGTAGTTTAGGTATCATCCCCTTCTCAACAGGTAAGGTAAAACAGGGGGTAGGTAGTTTAGGTATCATCCCATTTTCAACAGATAAGGTAAAACAGGGGGTAGGTAGTTAAGGTATCATCCAGGTAGTTTAGGTATCATCCCCTTCTCAACAGGTAAGCTCAAACAGGAGGTAGGTAGTTTAGGTATCATCCTATTATCAACAGATAAGGTAAAACAGGGGGTATGTAGTCAAGGTATCATCCAGGTAGTTTAGGTATCATCCTCTTCTCAACAGGTAAGCTCAAACAGGAAGTAGGTAGTTTAGGTATCATCTCCTTTTCAACAGGTAAGCTCAAACAGGAGGTAGGTAGTTTAGGTATCATCCCATTCTCAACAGATAAGGTAAAACAGGGGGTAGGTTCTCAACAGATAAGCTCAAACAGGGGGTAGGTAGTTAAGGTTTAATCCAGGTAGTTTAGGTATCATCCCCTTCTCAACAGGTAAGCTCAAACAGGAAGTAGGTAGTTTAGGTATCATCTCCTTCTCAACAGGTGGGGTAAAAGAGGAGGTAGGTAGTTAGTTTAGGTATCATCCAGGTAGTTTAGGTATCATCCCCTTCTCAACAGGTAAGCTTAAACAGGAGGTAGGTAGTTTAGGTATCATCCTATTATCAACAGATAAGGTAAAACAGGGGTATGTAGTCAAGGTATCATCCAGGTAGTTTAGGTATCATCCTCTTCTCAACAGGTAAGCTCAAACAGGAAGTAGGTAGTTTAGGTATCATCTCCTTTTCAACAGGTAAGCTCAAACAGGAGGTAGGTAGTTTAGGTATCATCCCATTCTCAACAGATAAGGTAAAACAGGGGGTAGGTTCTCAACAGATAAGCTCAAACAGGGGGTAGGTAGTTAAGGTTTAATCCAGGTAGTTTAGGTATCATCCCCTTCTCAACAGGTAAGCTCAAACAGGAAGTAGGTAGTTTAGGTATCATCTCCTTCTCAACAGGTGGGGTAAAAGAGGAGGTAGGTAGTTAGTTTAGGTATCATCCAGGTAGTTTAGGTATCATCCCCTTCTCAACAGGTAAGCTTAAACAGGAGGTAGGTAGTTTAGGTATCAGCCCCTTCTCAACAGGTAAGGTAAAACAGGAGGTAGGTAGCTTAGGTATCATCCAGGTAGTTTAGGTATCATCCCCTTCTCAGCAGATTAGCTTAAACAGGAGGTAGGTAGTTTAGGTATCATCCCCTTCTCAGTAGGTAAGCTCAAACAGGAGGTAGGTAGTTTAGGTATCATCCCCTTCTCAGTAGGTAAGCTCAAACAGGAGGTAGGTAGTTTAGGTATCATCCCCTTCTCAACAGGTAAGGTAAAACAGGAGGTAGGTAGTTTAGGTATCATCCCCTTCTCAACAGGTAAGGTAAAAGAGGAGGTAGGTAGTTTAGGTATCGTCGGATAGTTTAGGTATCATCCACTTCTCAGCAGGTAAGCTCAAACAGGAGGTAGGTAGTTAGGTATCATCCCCTTCTCAGCAGGTAAGCTCAAACAGGAGGTAGGTAGTTTAGGTATCATCCTCTTCTTAAGAGGTAAGGTTGGTTTGTTTGTTTGTTTGATGAGGGCTATGCAGCACCATGACAATGAGGGTCAAATTGTACCCGAGAGGTTAGATCATTCTAGAGGTAGGAAGGAAAGAAAACAGGGGGAGAATGAGAGAAATACACGAACTAAAAGTCAGAAAGCTGGTATCGAGAGAGGAGGTGCATGGGTGGAAAAAAAAGTAGTAGAAAGGGGGGGGGTGGGAGAGGGGTACTAAATATGGTTCTAGAGAGAAGCATGATGAAGGAAGGAGATAATTTTCTCTGGAGGCTTTTTTTGGAAGAACTCGGCAATTGAATTCGTGGAGAACGAGGAAAGCTCTAGGAAGGTTGTACAAGGGACAAGCAAGGAGAACGTGATGGACTGTGAGGGTGCAATGGCAATTGTTGCAGAGGGGTTGAGGGAGGGGGGGAGCCAATAAGAAGGTGAGAATGAGTGAGGTGGGTGTGACCTATTCTAAGAGAGAGGTTGTTAATGGTAAGTTTGAATCGAAATGATGAGCTGGATGACATGGAGTTTGTTATCAATTTGGGAGTCCCATAAGGTTTGCCAGCGGTCACGAACAAGGGAAGCCATAAGCAGTTTTATGTCAGAAAAGGTTTGGGAAATGGGGTAGGGGGAGGTTGAGGGCAAGCTTAGTAGCTGCATCAGCCCTGTCATTGCCAGGGATGCCCACATGACTGGGTATCCAAAAGAATAGAATACTTTTTCTGCAGAGGGTGGGCAAAAGGAGTTTCCGGATGAGAAAGTGGGGATGTGAACTTATCCCATTTAAGATTTAGTAAAGAAGTAAGAACAGCCTTGGAGTCAGAGAAGATGGTAAAGTGGCTGAGCAGAGAGTACTCAATAAAGTTGAGGGTGAAGAGGATGGCCTTTGCCTCGGCTGAAAAGATAGACGAGTAGTCAGAAAAGCATGCTACTGAGGGTGATGTCTTGGATGACGGCAGCAGCAGCTGTCTTGTTGCCTTCCTAGGAGCCATCAGTATAGATAAAGGTGTAGTTTGAGAGTTGGTCTTTGATTTGATTGTGGAGACTGATAAAGAGGTTAGGGTGGGTTTGGGTTTTGTGATAAGTGGAGAGCTTCATCACAGGCTTTTTTGGCTTTAAAAGCATTGGGGTGGTTGGCTGAGGACGAGATGTTGCTGAAAGAGGCGGCGAGGTGGTTAACGATGTCCTTTTTCGAAGTAAGAAGGTTACCATTCCAGGAAAGATAGAAGACTTGCCCACCCTGCCATAGAAGCTGTAATCCATTCTCCAAATCTTCTTAGTGAGGGTGTTGGTGGTGAGAGAAGAGATGAAGTTGTTCCAAGTGTTGGTTTTACTGTCCTTGTAAGTGCACCTGGCTTTGGCACACTTGCTGTGAAAGAGGTTGAGGGTGGTCGGGTTTGTTCCTGAGGGTCCTTTTCCTGTTCTTGATGGCGGTTTTGCAGTCATCAGTGAACCAGGAGTTGGGAGGGGTTAGGGGGTTTAGAGGTTTTGGAAAAGGAGCAAGTGGCGATGTTGATAAGGATGTTACAGAAGTTTGACATGGGATCCTCACCCTCGAGGAGATGAGAGGTGCGAGTCGCAGAGGGTTTTAAAAAGGGACCAGTCTGCCTTCTTGATGTTCCAATTGGTAGTGTGATCTGTGGGGGTTTGAAGGTTGATATGTATAAGAAGAGGGTAATGGTCACTACCACAGTGATCAGCAGTGACCTTCCAGCTAAAATCAAGAAAGAAGTTGGGGAAGAGCTAGACAGGCAATACAGTTAAGGGAGCCTGTGGCAGGGTGGAAGTAGGTCAGGGAGTTAAGTGTTGAGCAAGGAGAGTTTGTGCTGTTGAAGGTAGAGATGTCCACATAAGCCAATTGTGAAGCACTGGAAAATAAAGAACCACCCGAAATAAAGAACCACCCGAAATAAACAACGAACTTCTAAAACCAACCTGTTAAACTTATTTGTACATTCACAAGAAATATTCAGTTTGCAGAATTAATAAAGACATAATAATAATACACAGTGTATACAAAAAAACCGGAAAGAGTACATTTGCATACATTAAAGCTTAGATGCAGTCTTGGTTTACCATTGCATGATAATGACAATGGATTCCCCCAAACACTTATATTGACTATGAACATTTCAAACAGAAAACACAAACTACAATCTTGGAGAGTTTGTGTTTATAAAGCTACTTTTCCTTTTATTCAACATTTACAAATCATAAATGATCAAGTATTTTCATTTGTTCTTCAATCCATATTCTCATTTTCATATATATATATATATATATTTCTTTTAGCACATTTTCATCATTTTCTTGATGCCCTGAAATTAGGTTAAAACACTAACAAATCCAACATTGGAAAGAGGGGAGAGAATGGGGAGGTAAAATTGAGAATAACACCAAACTATGTAGCTCTCATTGCATGGAATTGTTCCAACAGTTTCGTCCAAGATTGCAGTTCCGGTTGAAATGGACTTACGTGATGACTTTGATGACAGCAAAGTGATGGTGGGACCCCCGTAAATCTGAAAGCCCATGGCATTTGCAGATCCTGCTCCATCAGCACTGATGAAATCTACACAAAGGAAACAAATTATAAATATGAGGCAGCCTCCTTTATCACCACATTTGACAACAAGCAAAAACCTGACCTAAAGTTGAGCTTAGTCATGGTTTCTTGCTCATACATTGATAACAGTTTTGAAGGTACATGGACAGGTAGCAACAACATGGAATACTAAAAACTATGGAAACAGTACAAAGTCCCACATAATTGGTTATAAATTAACCAGTTTACATCATTTTTTCTATTTAGATAAATCAACATAAATTGTGCAATATATTAAGACCTCAGAATGGGACAACTAGAAAATTGCTAATGTCAATTTGCTTTTCATTCCTTCCCAACATATTTTGAAGGGGAGAAGTTGGACATAAGGAAAAGCAAATTGTATATTATTATAACCATGACCTAGATTTATCAGTAATGCAATTTGAAAACCTTTGATATTTGAAATTTGAGAAAGAAACAAAGAATTCCATTAACCCTTAAATGCTCAATCGGTCATGGCACAACCAGTTTGGACATACACTTTTCAACAAATTATTTTGCTTCTCAAATAGGCCCACAGTTGTAATCCTAGTATCATTGGAAAGAGCCCCAATAGTTCTTTTAGAAAATGTAACATTTTGAAAAAAATTGAGAAAAATGGGTTCAAATAGAGAAAATTTACAAAATGCACAAAATTGAAAGAAAAAGCAGGTTATTCTCTGGGTGGTCACACACATAACATAACAGAGAATGAATGGCCCTAATGGTATTTTAATTCTGATGTAAATCCTTTGGTTTTTTAATTAAGAATCCTAATCCTACAACTGGGTGCAGCAAATTCTGGCCAAAAACAGGAACATACTTTCCCATAAATTTCAGTGAAAGTAATTTAGGAAAGAATTTAAAGAGGTACATCAAAATTTTCAGTGGTCTGCCAATACTACATATTAAACTAATGTTTGTTTGCTTGGTGAGACTTAACTGCACCACAGCAGCAAAGGTCAAATTGTGCCCAAGAGTTTAGTTCATATCAGAGAAAGGAAAAAGTTGAGAGGAAGAATCTGAGAGGTTGAGGGCCAATAAACATGAAGCTAGGATCAAAAAAAGGAAGTGCAAAGGTGTAAAAAAAAAAAAAAAAAAAAGGTGGAGAGGAAGACTAAATACAGTTGTAGAGGGAGGTATGATGAAGGAAGGATATAATTTTATCCAAGGAATTTTGTGTAAGAGCTTGGCAATGGAGTTGTGAAGGGTGAGGGAAGCTTTGGGGAGGTTGTACAGGGAGCATGCAAGGGCATGGTGGACAGTGAGGAGGCAATGATAGTCATTGCAGTGGGGGAACCACTAAGGAGGTGTGAGTGCGTGAAGTGAGTGTGACCTATTCTAAGGCAGGTAATGTGGACGTTGTCTTTATGAGAGAGATTGTGTCTTTATGAGAGAGATTGTGTCTTTACGAGAGAGATTGCGTCTTTAGGAGAGAAATTGCGTCTTTACGAGAGAGATTGCGTCTTCACGAGAGAGATTGCGTCTTCACGAGAGAGATTGCGTCTTCACGAGAGAGATTGCGTCTTCACGAGAGAGATTGCGTCTTCACGAGAGAGATTGCGTCTTCACGAGAGAGATTGCGTCTTCACGAGAGAGATTGCGTCTTCACGAGAGAGATTGCGTCTTCACGAGAGAGATTGCGTCTTCACGAGAGAGATTGCGTCTTCACGAGAGAGATTGCGTCTTCACGAGAGATTGCGTCTTCACGAGAGAGATTGCGTCTTCACGAGAGAGATTGCGTCTTCACGAGAGAGATTGCGTCTTCACGAGAGAGATTGCGTCTTCACGAGAGAGATTGCGTCTTCACGAGAGAGATTGCGTCTTCACGAGAGAGATTGCGTCTTCACGAGAAATATTGCGTATTTACGAGAGAGGTTGCGTCTTTACGAGAGAGATTGTGGATTTACGAGGGAGGTTGCGTCTTTACGAGAGAGATTGCGTCTTTACGAGAGAGATTGCGTCTTTACGAGAGAGATTGCGTCTTTACGAGAGAGATTGCGTCTTTACGAGAGAGATTGCGTCTTTACGAGAGAGATTGCGTCTTTACGAGAGAGATTGCGTCTTTACGAGAGAGATTGCGTCTTTACGAGAGAGATTGCGTCTTTACGAGAGAGATTGTGTCTTTACGAGAGAGATTGTGTCTTTACGAGAGAGATTGTGTCTTTACGAGAGAGATTGTGTCTTTACGAGGAGATGGTATCTTTGAGAGAGATTGTGTCTTTCGAGGAGATTGTGTCTTTCTGAGGAGATTGTGTCTTTCTGAGAGAGATTGTGTCTTTACGAGAGAGATTGTGTCTTTACGAGAGAGATTGTGTCTTTACGAGAGTGTGTGTCTTTCTGAGAGAGATTGTGTCTTTACGAGAGAGATTGTGTCTTTACGAGAGAGATTGTGTCTTTACGAGAGAGATTGTGTCTTTACGAGAGTGTGTGTCTTTACGAGAGAGATTGTGGATTTACGAGAGAGATTGTGTCTTTACGAGAGAGATTGTGGATTTACGAGAGAGATTGTGGATTTACCAGAGAGATTGTGGATTTACGAGAGAGATTGTCTTTACGAGAAAGATTTGTGTCTTTACGAGAGAGATTGTGTCTTTACGAGAGAGATTGTGTCTTTACGAGAGAGATTGTGTCTTTACGAGAGAGATTGTGTCTTTACGAGAGAGATTGTGTCTTTACCAGAGAGATTGTGTCTTTACGAGAGAGTGTGTGTCTTTACGAGAGAGATTGTGTCTTTACGAGAGAGATTGTGTCTTTACCAGAGAGATTGTGTCTTTACGAGAGAGTGTGTGTCTTTACGAGAGAGATTGTGTCTTTACGAGAGAGATTGTCTTTCTGAGAGAGATTGTGTCTTTGAGAGAGATTGTGTCTTTTGAGAGAGATTGTGTCTTCGAGAGAGATTGTGAATTTACGAGAGAGATTGTGTCTTTACGAGAGAGATTGTGTCTTTACGAGAGAGATTGTGTCTTTACGAGAGAGATTGTGTCTTTACGAGAGATATTGTGGATTTACGAGAGAGATTGTGGATTTACGAGAGATATTGTGGATTTACGAGATTGTGGATTTACGAGAGATTGCGGATTTACGAGAGAGATTGTGGATTTACGAGAGAGATTGTGGATTTACGAGAGAGATTGTGAATTTACGAGAGAGATTGTGTCTTTACGAGAGAGATTGTTTCTTTACAAGAGAGATTGTGGATTGACGAGAGAGATTGTGGATTTACGAGAGAGATTGTGGATTTACGAAAGAGATTGTGGATAGTGGGCTTTACCAGTATGGTGGGCTGGATGTTGTGGAGTTTGTTATCTGTTTGAGAGCCCCAAGAAGTTTGCCAGTAATCGCGGACAAGGAAAGTGATAAGCAGTTTAATGTCACAATAGGTTTTGTTGGGAAAGGGGGTAGGGGTTGTTGAGAGCAAGCTTAGCAGCTGAATCAGCACTATCATTACCAGGGATGCCCACATGGCTGGGTATCCAGAAGAAAATAATATTTTTCTTGCAGTAGGGGGGGGGGAGGGAAAGAACTTTACGGATAGTGGTGGGACATGAGTTATCCCATTTGAGATTGAGTAAAGAAGTGAGGACAGATTTGGAGTCTAAGAAGATGGCAAAGTGCCCGAGTGGAGAGTACTCAATATAGTTGAGGGCAAGCAGGATGGCCTTAGCCTAAGCTGAGAGGATGGAGAAGTAGTTGGGAAGCCTGCTGCTGAGGGTGATGTCTTGAATGACGGCAACAGCAGCTGTCGTTGCCTTCCTTATAGATGGAGGTGTAGATGGAGAGGCGGTCTTTGATTTGATTGTGGAGGTTGATGAAGAGGCTGCAGTGGGTTTGGTTATGGTTATGGTTAGGGAAGAGGCAGTTTTGGGAGGGGGAGAGGCAGTTTTGAACAAAGATGGGGAGGTGGCCTCTAAGGCTGATGGTGTGAAGTTGCAGGTAATGCAGTATTCCAAGTAGTGTCAAAAGCTTTCTCTAGATAAAAAAAATCTAGATATCAAACTAAGCACAAATAAAAAAAACTTATCAAACATTGACTCCAAATTCAAAGCTGACCTCCTCAGATTTTAAAATTATTTTGATCAATGAAGACATTACAATGTGGTCATAGTTTGAAGTTGACCAAAGAGTTCTTAGCCTTTTAACTTCTTGCAAAAGGGTTGTCAATGAGAAAAATGGCTTGCCACTTTCAAATAAGTTCTTTACTAGCTCTGGGCATCTCTAATATTTTTCTTTTTCTTTTGTGGTGGTGTGTTAGTTTTGACTTTTTATGGGTGACTAACCATTCTTAGCCCGTAATCTTGTTTATGTTATGCTACATGGGAACACATCTGGAAGATTAAGGCAGTTTCTGTTGAAGTCGATGTTGACCTTATGGGTGACTGTCTTGGTGGGTGCACCTGACTTATTAAAAACTTATCAAGCTTCGATTAACCATAACTCGGATTTCAAAAGCCGACCTCAATTTTTTTAAAACTTTTAACCAATGAAGAAATTACTACATGTTCACATAATGTAAAGATGCAAATTATCATTATTATCATCATTCCGATAAAAGGTACCTGGGAATACATCCTGAAGATTGACGCTGTTTCTGTTGGTGTCAATGGTGACCTTGTGGGTTGCTGACTTGGTCGGTGTACCTGACTTGCAAATCAGCTTCAGAGGCAGTTTCATCTTACAGACAGATATCCTTGGAGCCCCTGAAACAAAACAGGTAAGTCACTTTACTTCAGTTGTGCCAGAAGGCCTTTGATTCCCCCTTCCCCCCCACCCACCTCCCCCTACTTTTTCAGGCAGCCTCAATTTACGTTCCAGCAAACTAGCAACAAGAATATTAAGATGACAAAACCTGAATGTATTTCTGGGTTTTAGCCCCCCGCTTTTGGAAATTTTTCGGCACTGCTTAGCTACTTTCTTACCAAATTGTAAAAAATTGAAATGATGAAACGAGACAAAAATAAAATAATTCTTTAAATAACAGGATGTACATGAATACATCTCAATAGACAACACTTGAATTAATTGTAATGCTTGGGAAGCAACAAAGAAGTATCTGAGCTCAAAATTGGGCTCATTTTCTTCTCAATAAAAGTCTTGACAAGCTATGTTTAATCGGGCACTTCAAAATTGATTTAACTGCCTATCAAAAACAAAGAAATGAAAGTGAAATACATAAACGGAATATAAAACTTGTATACATATTTCAATCTATAATTTAACCATGTCTGACGCTGTGTTGGAATTATTGAGGAGCCACACCAAAGTCAAATATTGTCAAAGAGATTGTATCAAAATATCTTAGGAGTAGGTAGTAGTGACGGCATAATCAACTAGAATTTTAGCACTCTGTTGAGTGCATACCTCCACCCCCTTGATAATTCCAACATGCCTATCTGCCTAAAATTGTGTAAAGTTCACCCCCATCCCCAATACAATCAATCTCTAAATCCTAGACCAACTAAGTTTACACCTAAATCTCTTCCTCACTTTTAATCAGTATTTGCCATTTGCATTATAGACTCTTCAGGGTTACCTTCATTGTTTTCAGTTGTATTCAATGTTTGAATTCTTTTCAGGGAGAATTCACATTCCATTCTTTTCCATTCATGCCAAAAGCAATCATTTGATTTTCTTTGATACCCAACCACTAGATTTGATTTTCATTAGAGTCCAGAAGATGATTTGTTTGGATCCTTTCAGGGCAAGAACTCACTAGAAGTCTTCATCCCAAAAACAACCCCACCCCTCCATTTGTGCCCTTCCGTTTCAATATCTCACACTTTAATCACCTCTTCCTTAAGCAGCAAACACAATGCAAACCAAATTTAATCCAAATCCAATCATTAGTTCTTGAGATACAGTAGTCAGTAAAAACCATACCGATATCGCACTTAGCGCGGATTATTTACCGCAATTAATGCCCTTACCGCCGCCATTGTATTAGTATCTTTTTATGTACCAAAGGCACTTGACCGAGCTCTGCACTAAGCATATCCGATAATCCCGTTCAAATCTGCTCCTCCCTCTCAGAGCTTAGCGCGGTAATAATAGTACAGGAGTCAACGTCTCATTACGCTAGGCTTGTTACCACATACGTAACTGCACTGTGTATGATCCGAATCTGTGTACATGCATCACAGCACTTCAAGTATTAATTTGATAAATTTCTGGGAGCGAAACTTTTTGTCTTCTTTTGCAGAACAAAGAAGATTTATTCTGCTCTAAAACCTGTGTGTAGCATAGATCTCTCAGATACTTTAAGAAGTAATTTATTAGACAAGGTCTAACGTTAGTACAATTTTGCCCAGAGGTTAAATTTGATCGAAAATACAGTTCGAAAATGTAATTGCTGTCATTGAGATATATGAATACGATGAATCATTCATTAAAAGTAAATTTCAGCCCCTTTGGAATTGCAAAGGCAAGAAATAATTTACTGGGAAAGTTGTCAATTTCCGTACAAAAGATCTGAAATGAAGTGAAGTTAACCAAGTCACCTAGTCAAGAGTGGAGGTAAGCTCCAACAGAAAATAACTTTGCGGAATATGATTATTTGAAAACAAGGCATTGGGTTAAAGAAAATTAAAATTTTAAGCAGGTAAAATAATAACTATGAATTGGACCAGGCTCCACCCTTTACAACCATCGGTCATCTGTGGAGAAAATCCTATCAAAGACCAAGTCCTGTATTTTAAAAACAGGGCCAACATAAATATGGTCATACCAATATTCAGGGCCCCTGACAAAGGTGGGGGAGTGGGGAGGGGGCAAGACCGATGTTGTCAATTATTTTTCTGAATAATTAAGACAAATAAGGCCAATTTGAAAACCACTGCTTCAAAAATTATTGGGGGGGAGGGGGCATGCCTCCCCATGTCGGGGGCCCTGATATTCAATGCCTGCTGCCACCCTGATATTTTATTTCTCAAGTAATGAAGCAATGCAGGCTTACCTATTTTATGTGCAATTTTGACAGCACTAAATTTTTCAGTGATTTTGAAGCAGCAACAAGTTTGATCCCATTTTTTTAAACTAATCCAATTGATCATGTAGTTTTATCAATTCAAGTACACTTTTTTGTAATATCACTCTTTGTTTTGAACATTATAAATTGCAAAATAAAAAGAAGTCCTCTACACAAATGGAAGAAAAAGCATTTACAGGATTTCATTGCGCCCAAAAGTACTAGACACATGCACTGGAAAACTTCATTTATCAAGTAGGCCTGATAGTAAGAAAGGTTCAACTCGCCACGAGTTTATAGACCCTATTAACTTGTGCTTATTTTTTCACGGCGAAATGCTGTAGCTGTTCTTTCTTCATACTGGCTGAAGCCGGATGTCCTTGATATTGGATTACTGACAGAGTGGCGTAGAAACCCTCAAAACAAATGTGAATAGGCCCTAATTAGGCCTACTAGGCCGAAGGAGTTACTATAAAAATAATTATTCATGCAAAAAAAGAAACTCTTTGATGTTTTAACTTTTTTGTAAATTCTTGTTGACTTAAAATTGACAAAGCATTTAATAAGCATCCATACTGGCCCAGGGCTTTTTCAATATATCTTGTCTAATCTGCAAAACTGACAAAGACTTAGAAGTTTGGAAACTGTGGAAACAATATAAGATAAACATGTCATAATCAATATAAAATTATTCATTTCCCATCCTCAACATTTGGCTTAGTAGAACTTAGTGATTACCATGGAAACTATCAAACAAAATATTTCATCATTAATATTTAATAGAACCCTTCAACCAATATCAGCAAAAGTTAAAAAAAAATAACTCTTATGTCTTAATTCTAAATGCATAACCAAAAAATACAAAAAAACATTACACATTGATTAAACCATGTAGCCTAGGCTTTTTATTGTGATAGGATAGCTAAATTCAATCAAAAACATCGCCAGACAAAAAAACAAAAAAAAACATCGCCAGAATCACTTTTAGTCTGGCTGAAATTCTCATTTAACGTCCAAAAACTGTTAACTATTTTCACTCAATCGAAAGATTGATCCAATTTTCACATCAAATTTCCTTCCGTAATGGATTTAATATGTATTTTTATTGAAAATTCCTTCCGAAAAATGAAATGCAAACAAAGAGTTTGCCTTATTTCGTAAGTGAACATTGCAAGTATGATTGAAGTCCTATGGCATGTACTGAGCACAGTGATTCTGAACATTGCGATGCTCTGACTAATTTCAAACAAAAATATATCCCCGAGTTAAACGTGAAACTAAATAAAAACAAGAAATATCTTACGAAAGTTTTTCATTCCTTTAGCGTCTCGTTAATATATTTTGCTAAAGAACAAGTCTGCCAGGCCAAATCCGATAAGCAGATTAATCTAACTGTGCAACGTTAGGAGTCTCTTTACAAAGCACAGGTACTTCCATCTTGATTGACATAATGCATACAATGCGTTATCGATTTTTAGCGCCGTAAGTCACGAATCAAGCACTGATGAATAGAGTCTGAAGAGCTGCAAGCTCGGTGATGTTAGCGTGGTAACCCACCTTTAGCGTGATTTTGCACTTGGGCAGCCCCAGTCATCACAGCGGCAAGTGCACTAACGCTGCGCACTAAGCGCGTACGGTTATTACCGACTGTGCTGTACCTTGATGGCAAACAAACAAACGCAGGCAAAAACATAACCTCCGTCAAACTTCGTTGGTGAAAGAAAAGAGATTTCCAACCACTTCTATGTAAAACTAATGAAAATGTATCCTTACCCACATCTCATCTGCCTAAATGTCGGTGGAGAAATTACTTTTTTAGATGAAAAATAATTTCACTGTCAATCAAGGTTTTGAAATTGAAAAAAGAATTCCACAAATAAAATTTTGAATGGAAGAGATATTACATTTCAAAACCTTGAATTATACCAAGAGAAATTCTTTTTCAAAACCTTGAATGGTAGAGATATTACATTTCAAACTTTGATTTAAAGAGAAGTAACTATTCAAAAATAAAATAGTAGATAAATCAATCTTAAAATCTTTAATAACAGTGCAATTATTTTTTAAATCTTAAATAGTAGAGATATCACATTTCAGAAAGTAGCTGCTACCTAGAGAAATTATTTTTCAAAACTATGAATGATGCAGAACTATTCCAAATTTAGATAGCAGAGAAAATTAATTTCAAAACCATCAATCACAGTGAAATTATTTTTCAAAACCTTGAATGGAAGAGATATCACATTTCAAAACCAAGAGAAATTATTTTTCAAAACCTTGAATGATAGAGAAATAAGTATTAAAAACTAAAATAGTTGAGAAATAAAATGAGAAATAAATCTTAAATGACAGTGAACTTATTATTCAAAACATTGAATAGTACAGACATATTTCAAAATTTTGAATAATACAAATATCATTATTCAAACCTCCTCGAATGGTAGAAATATCATTATTGAAAACCTTGAATGATAGAAATATCATTATTAAAAACCTTGAATGATAGAAATATCATTACTGAAAACCTTGAATGGTAGGATAGAAATATCATTATCGAAAACCTTGAATGGTAGAAATCATTTTCCCCAACCTAGTAGAGACATTATTTTTCAAAACCTCAATTGGTAGAAACATTATTTTGCAAAAAATTGTATATGTTAACTTCCGGAGTAAGTAGCACTAGCATACACACCTGAAGGCAGTTGGTACATTGCTGTAGCTCTTGTGCATACATTGGCTGGGAGTGAATTCCCCCTCATGTAGAAAGACACTAAGATTGGGTTGTTTTCAGGTTCCTCACCTACCAAATACATCAAGACAGTAAAGATGAATCACTTCACATATGGCAACCAAATGATATTAAATATTATAAACCTCTTAAAAATAGTCATTACCAATCAAAATATCAAATACTAATCAAACTACTAATCATTAACCACAATATCAACTACTCATAAAAATATCAATCACTCTAATTAAAGCAGCAATAGTAAATCAAAATACCAATCACTAATCAAAATACTAATCAATAATTAAGATATCAATCACTCATCAAATTACCAAATGCTAATCAAAATACCAATCATAAATCAAAATACCAATCACTACACAAAATATCAATCGATAATTAAAATATCAATCACAGATCAAAATATCCATTATTCATCGAAATACCAATCGCTAATCAAAATACCAATCATAAATCAAAATACCAATCAATAATCAAAATACAAATCACTAATTAAAATACCAAAAACTAATCACGATACCAATCACTAAACAAAATACCTATCACTAATAAAACACCAATCATTAATCAAAATACCAATCACTAAAAATACCAATCACTAATAAAACCAACAATCACTCATCAAAATACCAATCACTAGAAAATACCAACCACTAATCACAAATTAAAACACCAATCACCAATCAAAATACAATCACTAATCAAAATACCAATCACTAATCAAAATATCAATCACTAATCAAAACACCAAATACTAATAATAACAAAAATCACTAAGCAAAATGGCAATCCATAATCAAACTACCAATTGCTAAACAATATACAAATCATTTATCAAAATATCAATCAATAAACAAAATACCAATAACTAATCCAAATACCAATCACTATAATACAAATACCAATCACTAATCAAAATACCAATCACTAATAAAAACACTAATCACTCATCACAATTTAAATCATTAAACAAATATCAACCACTAACAAAAATGTCAGTTGCAGAACAAAATACCAATCACTAATAAAAACAACAATCACTCATTAAAATACCAATCACTAAAAAATATCAACCACTAATCAAATCAACCACTAATCAAAATAACAATCACTAAGCAAAATACCAAATACTAAACAAAATACCAATCACTTATCAAAACACCAAGTACTAATCAAAACACCAATCACTAATCAAAACACCAATCACTAATCAAAACACCAATCACTCATCAAAATTTCAATCACTAAAAACATACTGTACCAATCACTAAACAAATTATCAATCACAGCCAAAATATCAATAAGTAATCAATAAAATACAAATTACACAGTACAGAAAATATTTGCTACACATTAAAGATTATATTTGCTATGTAAATTGAATACAATGTTTGCTACATAATAAGGATAATAATTGCTATATAGTAGATATTATATTAGCTACATATTAAAGATAACATTTGCAACATATTAAAGTAACATTTGCTACATATTGAAGTAACATTTGCTACATATTGAAGATAACATTTTCTACATATTAAAGATAACATTTGCTATTTGCATATTAAAGATAACATTTGCTACATATTAAAGATAACATTTGCTACATATTAAAGATAACATTTGCTACATATTAAAGATATTAAAGATAACATATTGAAGATTTGCTACATATTAAAGATAACATTTGCTACATATTAAAAAAAAACATTTGCATTTACTATATATTAAAGAAAACATTTGCTACATATTAAAGATAACATTTGCTACATATTGAAGATAACATTTGCTACATATTGAAGATTATATTCACAACTCTATTTCAACCATTTTGTATATTTACAGAATACAAATAAATAGAGATAAGGCTTTATATTGTTGAGGGGATCCTGTATAAGCTAAAAAGAACTTGTAAGAGAGGTAACCCTTTACAAAGAAGTTACCTTTACATATTAGAGATAATACAATCAGAACTCACCAACAAAAGGAATGGTGAAAGTGCTTTGGTTTGCCGACAGTGGATACGGACAGAAAATAAGAAGTCTTACATTCTGCAGGCCAATCTTGCTGCTCAGTAATAACTACAAGTAGAAGGATAAGAAACAAAAGTACAATTACACAGAATCAATTAAAACAACATGGACTTTTTATGTCTACTTTTCACGACATCCCTTCAACATCAAAATCAAACAATTTCAGGAATAATAAGATTAAGCTTCAAGAAGAGTTTGAAATTGTTATTTCAAGCAAATGTACACACCAGAGCAGCTAAGCTCAATTCAACAATATATCAATAATACATGAGTGTCTATGGTCTAGCCGTGATTTAACTCCCAATAGGAAGAAAAAAAACCCCAAGTCTCCCCCCCACAGCAGAATATTAAGCCCCACACAACTTATTATTAAACCCCTGCACAGAGTTTGGAATTAATCCCCCACACCGATCTTGGAAATAAGCCCCAGCAAAGCTTGGAATGAATCTCCCACACATCTTGGATCCAAGCCCAACACACAACTTGGAAATACCCCCCCATCCCCCTCCTCCCCACAGCTTGGAAATTAGCTCAAAGCTTGAAATTGAGCCCCCCTCCCCCCCCTTCCCACACTGCTTGAAATTAAACCTCCACACAACTTGGGATTAAGCCCCCACACAACTTGGAATTAAGTCCCTGCACCAAGCTTGGAATTAAGCCCCCGCACCAAGCTTGGCATCAAGCCCCTGCACTGAGATTGGAATTAAGCCCCTGCACACAGCTTGGAATCGGGGAATTTGTTATAGAAATTATCCCTGTTGGAATTAAGCCCAGCACACAGCTTGAAATTAAGCCCCAATGGCAACTAAAAATTAAGCCCCACAAAAACTTAGTTTAGCTCCAACACAGCTTGGAATTAAGCCCCTCTATATTTCATGACTCCACCCATATCCCTACAGTGCAATGAAAATTCATTGGTTTTCAATACGCTCGATGCCTTCCACCTGTCAAAATATATTTAATCAAACTTTTCCATGCAGTTACAAATTCCTGAAGTTACAGATAAATGTCTCTATTATGTAATTCTCTCATTCATTCAGATGATTCATTGATGGATTGATTATCATCAGCATATAGTTCATGGCTGTTTATTATCTATAAGCTGAACAATTAAAAGACATCAGTGGTCAAATAGCATCAGCTTGACAACCTAGTTCAATTTGTGGTGGGTCTCCAAAATTTATAAAAAGTTTTAACAAAATATTTTGATTTTCCTTAAAATCTGTACGATTATATTTTGATTATTAGATAAGTCAATGATTCAATCATAGACGTTTTCCCACCATTGCACCTAAACAAGCACTTTAAGGTGATATTTTAAAAGTTCAGAATATTTTTGATCCAATGGGTTTTTCTTAGTTCCCCCCCCCCCCAACCCCTTTCTATGAGTTATGCCCTCCACAATCAATGTTTTAAGCCCAATTCATGGATGAAGCTTGAGTGCATATGCAGAGATGTTAAGAGTTTATTAAGCCATTTGGATGAGGATAAAATGCCCCTCTCTTCTCCAATAAAAAATAGGACCATTCATGATGGATACAAAAAAAACTTCTCTTCTTTTTTCCACGGTCATCTAGTACAAAAGTACTTCAATTATATGACTATATTATTCAACATTTCTTTGTTTGGAGAGGAAGGGGCCATAAAACAAGCTGACTTGAATTTAAATAGGTTTTCACTGGGGGCTCTTAACCAGTGAATTTTTAAGGAAATTTTGCTGGGTGACTACAATTACCCCTAGAGCAACTGATGTGAGGTGCAAAGAAACATCTAAATTTGAGCACCTTTAAAATTAAAATCAAAGGAGATATTAAGTCTGACATTACATGCATAAACTTTATTTCATTTGATGTTGTAAGTTAGAAAAACTTTTGTTCTACGACTGTATGGAAATGGCCATTTTGTTAAACCAAGGAAAAAATCCTGGTCACACAGTGCATCAGAATTTTGTTCACTGGGTGACAAAATTTCTCACTGGGCGACCATTTGATCACACAGTTAAAACTTAAAAAGAAATTCACTAGCTCTAACTGATTAACAAAATGAAATTAAGCAGATCTCAATATCCTCAGATGTTAATTATAATGTAAAGAGTGATATTTAATATAAGTCCATAAAATAACATTAACATCCCACCTGCACCTAACAGCTTCTAAAACATAAGGCATCACTTTGTACCTAATTTGTATACCTGAAATATCTTTATTATAGAGTTTTTCAAGCTGAAATACAAATCTATCATTAACAACAGGACAACCAAGTCAATGTCCACGGCTTTGATAACCAGAAATTAGCCGGGGTGGAATGAACTCCAGGCCTTTTATAGGCAATGGAACTAAGGAATTTTTAAGTGTGGCCTATCTTATCACAAACTGCAATCTAAGAATAGCGACTTTACCTTAATCTTTAAAATCTCTTCTGTTTTTGCAACCTTGTTTTCATACTTTTATTATCCAATGTTATGTATTTGTTTATTTGTGTTTAATTGAAAATTAAAACAATAAAAGTGAAGGAAAATATATATATATCAAATAATACATGAGCATTTTCACTATCATTTTAAGTTTCTTTGCAGGATAGCTTTTATAATGAGAAATTAAGAACACTTCTGCTTCTAGGTAATTGCACTCTTGGTGTTTTGACCAACTGGTGCCAAACTTTGCAACAAACATAGAGCAAGAAATGCAGTGACTCAGTGTACAGAATGAGAAGTATTGGGTTTGATACCCGGCTGAGCAGCTCTGTTGTGTCCAGCTCCACTCAGGATGTGAATACCAGCATTGCGGGCAGAGATAGCTCATTAATGGTAGAGTACGGAGATCAAGTATGTTACCTTAACAGTTATTGACGGAATAGGGTCATCATCTTGGACATCACCTTCAGACGAAACCTGGGTAAAAATGAAAGTCAAATAAATCATTTTATTTTAAGGTTTGCATTTCATCTAAAGAAACAAAATTATTTATAACAATTTGTTGATAAAACTACAAAGTAAAGTTTGGTAAAGTTGATGACACTAGAATCATCATCAATACCCCATGTGAACTAAATAAGTGGTGATGACATCAGCAGCTTTGTGCATTATTGCTAATAAATTAGAGGAGTATGCCCATAAATTTTCATTTTTATATGTATAATGATAGAGGGCTAAAGAAACAAATTGGTGTAAAGATCATGATATGATAGAGGGCTAAAGAAACAAATTGGTGTAAAGATCATGATATGATAGAGGGCTAAAGAAACAAATTGGTGTAAAGATCATGATATGATAGAGGGCTAAAGAAACAAATTGGTGTACAAATGATGATATGATAGAGGGATAAAGAAACAAATTGGTGTAAAGATCATGATATGATAAAGGGCTAAAGAAACAAATTGGTGTAAAAATCATGATATAATAGACGGCTAAAGAAACAAATTGGTGTAACGATCATGATATGATAGACGGCTAAAGAAACAAATTGGTGTAAAGATCATGATATGATACAGGGCTAAAGAAACAAATTGGTGTAAAGATCATGATATGATAGAGGGCTAAAGAAACAAACTGGTGTACAGATCATGATATGATAGATGGCTAAAGAAACAAATTGGTGTAAGGATCATGATATGATAGAGGGCTAAAGACACAAATTGGTGTAAAGATCATAATATGATAGAGGACTAAAAAAACAAATTGGTGTAAAGATCATGATATGATAGAGGGCTAAAGAACAAATTGGTGTAAAGATCATGATATGATAGAGGGCTAAAGAAACAAATTGGTGTAAAGATCATGATATGATACAGGGCTAAAGAAACAAATTGGTGTAAAGATCATGATATGATAGAGGGCTAAAGAAACAAATTGGTGTAAAGATCATGATATGATAGAGGGCTAAAGAAACAAATTGGTGTAAAGATCATGATATGATACAGGGCTAAAGAAACAAATTGGTGTAAAGGTCATGATATGATAGAGGGCTAAAGAAACAAATTGGTGTAAAGATCATGATATGATACAGGGCTAAAGAAACAAATTGGTGTAAAATCATGATATGATAGAGGGCTAAAGAAACAAATTGGTGTAAAGATCATGATATGATACAGGGCTAAAGAAACAAATTGGTGTAAAGATCATGATATGATAGAGGGCTAAAGAAACAAATTGGTGTAAAGATCATGATATGATAGAGGGCTAAAGAAACAAATTGGTGTAAAGATCATGATATGATACAGGGCTAAAGAAACAAATTGGTGTAAAGATCATGATATGATAGAGGGCTAAAGAAACAAATTGGTATAAAGATCATGATATGATAGAGGGCTAAAGAAACAAATTGGTGTAAAGATCATGATATGATAAAGGGCTAAAGAAACAAATTGGTGTAAAGATCATGATATGATAGAGGGCTAAAGAAACAAATTGGTGTAAAGATCATGATATGATAGAGGGCTAAAGAAACAAATTGGTGTAAAGATCATGATATGATACAGGGCTAAAGAAACAAATTGGTGTAAAGATCATGATATGATACAGGGCTAAAGAAACAAACTGGTGTACAGATCATGATATGATAGATGGCTAAAGAAACAAAATGGTGTAAAGATCATGATATGATAGAGGGCTAAAGAACAAATTGGTGTAAATATCATGATATGATAGAGGGCTAAAGAAACAAATTGGTGTAAAGATCATGATATGATAGAGGGCTAAAGAAACAAATTGGTGTAAAGATTATGATATGATAGATGGCTAAAGAAACAAATTGGTGTAAAGATCATGATATGATACAGGGCTAAAGAAAACAAATTGGGGTAAAAATCATGATATGAGAGAGGGCTAAAGAAACAAACTGGTGTACAGATCATGATATGATAGATGGCTAAAGAAAACAAATTGGGGTAAAAATCATGATATGATACAGGGCTAAAGAAACAAATTGGTGTAAAGATCATGATATGGTAGAGGGCTAAAGAAACAAATTGGTGTAAAGATCATGATATGATAGAGGGCTAAAGAAACAAATTGGTGTAAAGATCATGATATGATACAGGGCTAAAGAAACAAATTGGTGTAAAGATCATGATATGGTAGAGGGCTAAAGAAACAAATTGGTGTAAAGATCATGATATGATAGAGGGCTAAAGAAACAAATTGGTGTAAAGATCATGATATGATACAGGGCTAAAGAAACAAATTGGTGTAAAGATCATGATATGATAGAGGGCTAAAGAAACAAATTGGTATAAAGATCATGATATGATAGAGGGCTAAAGAAACAAATTGGTGTAAAGATCATGATATGATAGAGGGCTAAAGAAACAAATTGGTGTAAAGATCATGATATGATAGAGGGCTAAAGAAACAAATTGGTATAAAGATCATGATATGATAGAGGGCTAAAGAAACAAATTGGTGTAAAGATCATGATATGATAAAGGGCTAAAGAAACAAATTGGTGTAAAGATCATGATATGGTAGAGGGCTAAAGAAACAAATTGGTGTAAAGATCATGATATGATAGAGGGCTAAAGAAACAAATTGGTGTAAAGATCATGATATGATACAGGGCTAAAGAAACAAATTGGTGTAAAGATCATGATATGATACAGGGCTAAAGAAACAAACTGGTGTACAGATAGATGGCTGATGATAGATGGCTAAAGAAACAAAATGGTGTAAAGATCATGATATGATAGAGGGCTAAAGAACAAATTGGTGTAAATATCATGATATGATAGAGGGCTAAAGAAACAAATTGGTGTAAAGATCATGATATGATAGAGGGCTAAAGAAACAAATTGGTGTAAAGATTATGATATGATAGAGGGCTAAAGAAAACAAATTGGGGTAAAAATCATGATATGATAGAGGGCTAAAGAAACAAATTGGGGTAAAAATCATGGCATACACAATAATTTGTGTATATCTAGCAAACAAAAGTATTACTTTTATTAAGAGATGGGCAAAGCATGATAAAGTGCATGATAAACCCATCTCAACAGTAAACAACAAAAATGTTTCCAATCGTTTAGAAAAAGGCAATCATTTAGAAAGAGGCAATCATTTAGAAAGAGGCAATCATTTAGAAAGAGCCAATCATTTAGAAAGAGGCAATCATTTTCAAAGAGGCAATCATTTTCAAAGAGGCAATCAGTTTCAAGAGGCAATCACTTTCAAAGAGGCAATCAGTTTCAAAGAGGCAATCGGTTTCAGAGGCAATCGGTTTATAGAGCAATCAGTTTCAAAGAGGCAATCAGTTTCAAAGAGGCAATCAGTTTCAGAGGCAATCAGTTTCAAAGAGGCAATCAGTTTCAAAGAGGCAATCATTTTCAAAGAGGCAATCCTTTAGAGAGGCAATCATTTTCAAAGAAATAAATACAACTGCCTTCATGACACTTGTTTTTATTAGGAATATTCATTAAAGAAAGATTTCACTCATTTAGGCATTTATAAAGACCCACATATTTGGTGATGCATCTATAAAGACCCACATCTTTCATGGGGCATTTATAAAGACCACATTAAAGACATGGTAATACACTGCCATTCATATTAAAAGAGATGAATGATGGACATGGTAATACACTAACATTCATATTAAAAGAGACGAATGATGGACATGGTAATACACTGCCATTCATGTTAAAAGAGACGAATGATGGACATGGTAATAAACTGTCTTTCATATTAAAAGAGACGTATGATGGACATGGTAATACACTGCCATTCATATTAAAAGAGACAAATGATGGACATGGTAATACACTGCCATTCATATTAAAAGAGACGAATGATGGACATGGTAATACACTGCCATTCATATTAAAAGAGACGAATGATGGACATGGTAATACACTAACATTCATATTAAAAGAGACGAATGATGGACATGGTAATACACTGCCATTCATGTTAAAAGAGACGAATGATGGACATGGTAATAAACTGTCTTTCATATTAAAAGAGACGTATGATGGACATGGTAATACACTGCCATTCATATTAAAAGAGACAAATGATGGACATGGTAATACACTGCCATTCATATTAAAAGAGACGAATGATGGACATGGTAATACACTAACATTCATATTAAAAGAGACGAATGATGGACATGGTAATACACTAACATTCATATTAAAAGAGACGAATGATGGACATGGTAATACACTGCCATTCATGTTAAAAGAGACGAATGATGGACATGGTAATAAACTGTCTTTCATATTAAAAGAGACGTATGATGGACATGGTAATACACTGCCATTCATATTCAAAGAGATGAATGATGGACATGGTAATACACTGCCATTCATATTAAAAGAGACAAATGATGGACATGGTAATACACTGCCATTCATATTAAAAGAGACAAATGATGGACATGGTAATACACTGCCATTTAAAAGAGATTAAAGGAGGAAGAGTATCAAAAAGATCTTTCGCAAGATGAATTGATACATTGGGTTTGGTGACCTGAAACACAAAAAGGCTCTTTCTTAAAAGAAGTATAAGGTAACAACAGTCAAGTATATGGACTATTCAAATATTTTCAGAAGAGAATAAAAAGAAAAATTATGAAAGAAATCAGAAATGGATATGCGAAGAATATCACCAATTAAATTGTAGTTCCCTTTTACAGATATGCCACAATAGATATGCCACAATAGATATGCCACAATAGATATGCCACAATAAATATGCCACAATAGATATGCCACAATAGATATGCCACAATAGATATGCCACAATAGATATGCCACAATAGATATGCCAAAATAGATATGCCAAAATAGATAAGCCACAATTGATATGCCACAATAGATATGGCAAAATAGATATGCCATAATTGATATGCCAAAATTGATATGCCACAATTAATGTTACAATTGATGCCACAATTCATGCAACAAATGATATGCCACAATTCATATGCCACAATTCATATGCCACAATTGATACTCAATATCAATTGATGTCACAATAGATGTCACAATAGATATGCCACAATTCATATGCAACAATTTGTATCCCACAATTCGTATGCCATGATAGATATGCAACAATTGATGTCACAACTTACAGGCCACAATACATATGCCACAATATATATGCCACAATTCATAAATAGATATGCCACAATTCATATGCCACAATTGTATGCAATGATTGATATGCCACAATTCATATGCCACAATAGATATGCCACATAGATATGACACAATTTATATGCTACAAGCAGCAGCTTCAAATGTGATACGCAATCAAAAGAAATACAGTAAGAGTAAAGAATGAACAAAGTTTCATAATAGAGACTGCTATGAAAAACTCAGGGAAGAGAAATCAAAGAAATCAAAGATTAGTTTTGCAGTTAAAAGATTAATGCAACTTAATTCTAAACTCTTTTAAAGATTCATCTGTCAACTGGATGATCATAATATTGATGTTGCTGTTAGATAATGCTTCTATAGTTTTAATTAGATAAATGCTTCTATAGTTCTATATGTTTTTATAGTTCTATATATAATGCTTCTATAGTTCAATATATAATGTTCTATATAATGCTTCTATAGTTCTATATGTTTTTATAAAGTTCTATAGTTCTATATGTTTTTATAGTTCTATATATATGCTGGTATAGTTCTATATATAATGCTTCTATAGTTCAATGTATATGATAGTTCTATATATAATGTTCTAAAGTTCTATATATAATGCTTCCATAGTTTAATATATAATGATTCTATAGTTTCAATATATAATGCTTCTATAGTTCAATATATAATGCTTTCTATAGTTCTATATATAAATGATTATATTTTATACTCTATAGTTCAAATGATTCTATAGTTCTATATATAATGCTTCTAAGTTTAATATATAATGCTTGTAATTCAATATATAATGTTCTATAGTTTTATTAGAATGCTTCTATAGTTCTATATATAATGTTTCTATAGTTTTATATAGAATGCTTCTATAGTTCTATATATAATGTTTCTATAGTTTATATATAATGCTTCTATAGTTCTATATATAATGTTTCTATAGTTCAATATATAATGCCTCTATAGTTCTATATATAATGCTTCTATAGTTCTATATATAATGTTTCTATAGTTCTATATATAATGCTTCTATAGTTCTATATATAATGCTTCTATAGTTTATATATAATGTTTCTATAGTTCAATATATAATGCCTCTATAGTCTATATATATGATTCTATAGTTCAATATATAATGCTTCTATAGTTCAATATATATGTTTCTATAGTTCAATATAGAATGCTTCTATAGTTCAATATATAATGCTTCTATATTTATACATATAATGCTTCTATAGTTCTATATATCTCTATAGTTCTATAAATGCTTCTATAGTTCTATGTTTTTATAGTTCTATATATAATGTTTCTATAGTTTATATATAATGCTTTATAGTTCAATGTATAATGCTTGTATAGTTCTATATATAATGCTTCTAAAGTTCTATATATAATGCTTCCATAGTTTAATATATAATGATTCTATAGTTCAATATATAATGCTTCTATAGTTTTATATAATGCTTCTATAGTTCTATATATAATGTTTCTATAATTAATACATATAATGCTTCTATAGTTCAATATATAATGCTTTAGTTCTATATATAATGCTTCTATAGTTTTATATATGCTTCTGTAATTCAATATATAATGCTTCTATAGTTTTATATATAATGCTTCTATAGTTCTATATATGTTTCTATAGTTCAATATATAATGCCTCTATAGTGCTATATATAATGCTTCTATAGTTTTATATATAATGTTTCTATAGTTCAATATATAATTCCTCTATAGTGCTATATATGCCTCTATAGTTCTATATATAATGCTTCTATACTTCTATATATGTTTCTATAGTTCAATATAGAATGCTTCTATTACATATAATGCCTCTATAGTTCTATACCACTCTACAAAGACTGATGAATTTTATATCAAATCTCATCATGAATGAAATCATTAATGCAATGGATAAATATTGTACTATACAGTTTTAAGTTGATTCTCAATATTATCATCTTTTTTGGAGATGAAAAGAATATAAAATCACTTTTGCAGTCAAACAAGTAAAGCAGCTCAGTCAATTGATATTTTTGAAGGAACCCTTGAAAAACCTCATCTACTCTACCATCATCAAAACTTATGTTATTCAGCATCTAATAACATTTTTTGCAATTCAAATTTGGCACTTTAAAGCCAATATGTATACCAATATCTTTTATATTGTTAGAAATATATGTATTGGGGAAAATATCAATGTAATTTTGCTACCATTATAAATGTCCTTGTCATCTATGGTGATGATCATTACTGTGGTGATGATCATTACTTTGATGATGATCATTACTTTGATGATGATCATTACTTTGATGATGATCATTACTGTGATGATGATCATTACTGTGATGATGATCATTACTGTGATGATGATCATTACTGTGATGATCATTGCTGTGATGATCATTACAGTAATGATCATTACTGAGATGATGATCATTACTGTGATATTGATCATTACTGTGATGATCCCATCATTTCAATTATCATTTATAATCCCATTCTAATAATTCTAATCATAATACCACCCACCATAATAAACATTTGTGGTCTCAAGAAAAAAGATAAACTTGAAAGTAGAAAATAGAAAACAACAGCACGATAACAACTCCATGACTACTTATTATGAGCAGTGACTACATAGGTACAATTCTTTTCAACAATTGATACACAGATACTAACAGTTAAGCATATTTTGCCTGTAAAATCATTACAAAAAATCAAATTCCTTTCAAAGAGACAGTCAAAAGGTTAAAAAACATACGGTCAAATTACAAAATCTTTTAAGTATATATTTGTAATACATTTTTCTATACATAAACATACATTTTGACCTCTGAAGTGAATAAGCAATAAATATGGAGAAGAAGTTAGGGGTTAATAAGAAGCAGCAGTTTTTGCATCTACCTTCTCATCTGAGAGTCCCTCTTGTGTCTCCTTGCATGTGAACAGAAGAGGTACAAACATTTTTTAAATAATCATTAAAAGGATTAGCTAAGAGATCAGGTATGATAGATGATAAACGGAACAATGTACTCTATCTTCTTACATTAAGAACATATTGAGCTTTGATGTAAAAACATTATATTTGAAATGACTAGTGTATAAAGACTAATATGGAAGAGTGGCATCACACACTTACAAATGATTGTCTTTTTCTTGAAAACAGTTTCTACTTTATTTTCTAATTCATACTATTTTTTTCCAAACTTCTTCAACTTGTATATAAATCATAACTAGACATTGCATAAAATACACATCCCCTTGCCACTATTAACATGCTTTCCAGCCTCTGTCACATCTGTCATCTCACCTTTGTTCCACATATCATACCATGCTACTTCCCTCCCTACAGGAAATCATACAAAAATCCAGATACCATTCCACATCATGACCTGTATGCCATCACATCTGCAATTAAGATGACATCCCACCATATGCCTTGCCACCCTGTCCCGTATACCATGCCACCCTGTCCCATATATCATGCCACCCTGTCCCATATACCATGCCACCCTGTCCCATATACCATGCCAACCTGTCCCATATACCATGCCACCCTGTCCCATATACCATGCCACCCTGTCCCATATACCATGCCACCCTGTTCCATATACCATGCCACCCTGTCCCATATATCATGCCACCCTGTCCCACATACCATCCCTCCAAGTCCCATATACCACCCCACCTTGTTCCATATCCCATCCCTCCCAGTCCCATCCTACAATTCCCTACATGCCATTCTTCCATGTACAACATGCCATCCCACCCTAGCCTACAGGCCATTCCATCCAATCCCACATGCTATCTCACCCTGTCCCATCTGCCATCCCACCTGAAATCCAGACAACATGCCATCCTGTCTCACATGTTCATTACACTCTGTCCCCCATGCCATCCCAACTTGTCCCACATGCCATCCCATCTTGTCCCACATGCCATCCCAGCCTGTCATAAATGCCATTATAGTACCTTGTTTCACATGCCATGCCATCCTGTCCCACAAGCTACCCCACCCTGTCCTGTATGCCATGACATCCTGTGCCACATTCCATGGTATTGTCTGTCCCCCATACCACCCTGTCCCACATGCCATCCCACCCTGTCCCACATGCCATCCCACCCTGTCCCACATTTCACCCCATCCCGTCCTCCATGCCATTCCACCTTCATCCTAATTCCTACATCTACCAATCATTCTACCATCTTCCACCCAACATTCTTTCCTCTCACTCCCACTCCCTCACTTCTATCAACTCAACATGCCCCATTCACCTACCAAATTCAGTACAGATTAATTTGCAGATTATCATAAGTCTACTATGTGTCCCTCTATTCAAGCAAAGACTTATTGTTTTTTTTGCTATTATTCGCAAGACACTTCATTATAAATTCCATTCAGTCATCAAATCTATTATTCAACTTTTTTCATCCCAGAACAAATCCTGCAATTGCTGCTATTCAAATCTGAAATGCATGTTCTCCTTTATATAAATTTCTTTTTATAAAAATAGTTGGAATTCCTTTCCTACTGCAGCAATATTTTGTTCCCTATGAATATTGCAGCTGGCCAGCTGGCCAGGCAGCCGGCCGGATGGACAGACGGACAGATAGACCGGACGGACGGACGGTAAAGATGCTATTCCTCTTCTTTCCCAACCTTGTTGGGGAGGAGATAATAACTTCACCAGACCATTCTACACATATCCAATAGCTGCAAACTATGAGGATGTCATGTCACCACTTGTCATTCCTACACAAATATGATAAAGATTTGAACATAAGAAAGCTGTATCAACTTCTTTGAATATTTTCACCTTGTTCAAAACATGAGGGACTAAAATCAGTAATACTTGGAATTTACTAGTTTAAAACTTCACATCTATAGCAATATTCCATATAATTACATACTGACAATTAGTGAGCTCAAAATTACATATCAGGGTTTCAAATGTCAAGACTTTAATATTGAACAAAGTGTATTCTAAATGATGAACACTAAATGAGCTCAGAGAAATCTTTTTGAGATAAACAAGGGTGTGTGACATTTTTGTATATCTTTGTATATTTTTGTATATCTTTTGCATACTTGGGCAGTGGTACATCCCCCAACAAAATGCACAAAATATGTCAAATTACAGCAAATTAGCATTAGTACAACCCCAATAAAATGCACAAACATATGAAAAATTACAGTAAATTAGCATTCCAAAAATTAAATATTAAAACCATCAAATCACTAGATTTTGATTAATCATCTGATTAAAGTAAATAAACCCAAATTAAAATTGCCCACAAAGCATCTTTCAAATGTGAAACACAGGTGTAGATTTCATGTGCATTGAATAATGTGAAACAGGGGTGTAGGTTTATGTGCATTAAATAATGTGACAATCTCAACACTTAATGTGGTAGGTACAGAATATATGTCCCATGCAATTCTTCACTCAAATCTGTGCAGCACTACAAATGTTAAATCTTGGCAAATCATGCTATCCATCTATATATTATTTCAAAATTCCTTGAAATTTTATCCAGAACCAAAAGGTTTTGTGGTTCTGATGCTTTTGTTTTTTCATAAGCTTAATTGATTTGCAAAATTGATATCAACTGTCAAGTCATTGCATGTCATTTCCATGAAATTTATTTATAAGCCACCCACCATGCAGATCAATAAAAATGTTGACAACATTAGCATTTGCACAATACTTAACATCATTATCATAGCAAGTATGATGCAAAAACAGTTGCTCATTTATCCTATACCAATAATTTGTCAGTAAACCCTCCCTACTCATTAATATTCATAACATCCCTACCACAAAGTTAGAACATAGGTACAGATCATGACCCATCTGTACAGGCCCATCGGAGCCAGTGCAGCACTCGCCGCACCACTTTAGCGCCGGGATTATAAAAATGCAGGGACTTCATGGGGCCTCACCCTCTGCTCCCGAACCCAGCCGCACCACTATCAAGACCATTGCCGCACCACTATCAAGACCATCACCGCACCACTATCAAGACCATCGCCGCACCACTATCAAGACCATCCCCACACCACTATCAAGACCATCACCACACCACCATCAAGACCATCGCCGCACCACCATCAAGACCATCGCCGCACCACCATCAAGACCATCGCCGCACCACCATCAAGACCATCGCCGCACCACCATCAAGACCATCGCCGCACCACTATCAAGACCATCGCCGCACCACCATCAAGACCATCGCCGCACCACCATCAAGACCATCGCCGCACCACCATCAAGACCATCGCCGCACCACTATCAAGACCATCGTCGCACCACCATCAAGACCATCGCCGCACCACCATCAAGACCATCGCCGCACCACCATCAAGACCATCGCCGCACCACCATCAAGACCATCGCCGCACCACCATCAAGACCATCGCCGCACCACTATCAAGACCATCGCCGCACCACTATCAAGACCATCGCCGCACCACTATCAAGACCATCGCCGCACCACTATCAAGACCATCGCCGCACCACTATCAAGACCATCGCCGCACCACTATCAAGACCATCGCCACACCACTATCAACTCTGGTGCTACAGGCCTACATCTGTAGGGCATAAATCTAACATACCATTCATGAGATACAGTATGGTGTTTACATCATTTAGCACTTTTACATTAAGCCAAGCCCACCATGCATTTTAATGACATCTGTTGATAACATAGGCATGTACACAATAACCAACAATATAATCAATATGACACAAAATGGACATACAGTTGCTCATTTATCACTTTTTCAAATTTTTACTTATAAGTCCTGCACAAGTCAATATGCATGAAATCGGTACCAAAACATTAGGGCACATTTGCAGACCATGACCTATCTGTATACCAAACATGATGTGAATCCAGTTTTTGAGATAACCATGTTTACAATGTTTCTGTTTGAAAACTCATATTAAGCCCCGCCCACTATGCATATTAATAAAATTCAACAATTTCATACAATGAACACGTACACACTAGCTAACATCATTATTATAACAAATATGAAACAAAACAGACATGCCATTGTCAAAATAAAAGCATTTCAAGATTTGTATTTTTAGCCCCACTTACTCATTAATATGCATGATATCACTGCCAAAAACAATAGGGCATATCTACATACCATACATTGGCTATCTGTGTATCAAATATGACATGAACCCAGTTTACCATTCTTGAGATACCATGCTTACAAGCTCTTTTCAGCAAAATCATATTAAGCCCTGCCCACTAGGCATATTAATGAAATTCAAAGTTTTTACATCATGAACATCTACACACCAGCTAACAAGATAATTACACTACATATGAAACAAAACAGACATGCAGTTGAAATATTAACATTTGAAGATTTTTACATTGAGCCCCACCTACTCATTAATATGCATGACATCACCATCAAAAACAATAGGGTACATGTACGGACAGTGGGCTATCTGTGTCCCACATATGACAAGAATCCACTGTATAGTTCTTGAGATATCGCGTTTATGAGCTGGCTGTCAAAAACACACATACATACACCCACCCTCACAAATTCATATATACGCACACACGCCATCATGACCGCATAAGTTCCTGTTATCGCATCAAAACCAAAAACATGAAAGGTGATTACCTCTTTAATTAGAGAACATAATTAAAAGCTCCAGATTTAACAGAATACCAAACCAGAACCAAAATGTTTTGTGGTTCCAATATTTTTTTTGCATAGGTCGATTTGCAAAATTTGTTTCAACTGTCCTATTTCAAGAATTTGTCAGTAAGCCCCACCTATACTCATTAGTATTCATGACGTCACTACCACAACATTAGAACATATGTACAGCCATGACCCACTTGTGTACAACATATGGCATAAATCCAATATACTGTTCATGAGATATAGTATGGTGTTTACATCATTTAGCACTTTCACATTAAGCCACGCCTACCATGCATATTAATGACATCTGTTAATAACATAAGCATGCACACATTAACCAACAATATTATCATAATCAATTTGACGCAAAACGGACACACACTTGCTCATTTATCACTTTTTCAAAATTTTCACTTAAGCCCTCCCACTTATCAATATGCAAGCAATCACCACCAAAAACATTTCGGCATATCTGCAAACCATGAGCTATCTGTGTACCACATATGGCATGAATCCAGTTCACAGTTTTTGAGATGCTTGCGTTTTTGTTTACAAAACATATTACTAGCTAACATCATTTTTATAACACACATGAAACAAAACAGACAAGTGGTTATCAAAATATGAACATTTCAAGATTTTTACATTATACCCCACCTACCCATTAATATGCATTATATCACTGCTAAAAACAATAAGACACATCTATAGACCATGGGTTATATGTGTACCAAATATGACATCAATCCAGTTTTCAGCAAAATCATATTAGGCCACGCCCACTTTGCATATTGATGAAATTCAATTTCATCAGGTGATAATTAAAGGTGAGCACTCTTTGAGAATGGTTAATTAATTGATAAGACTTGTTGGAACATTAAAGGTCTAAGCATGGTTGATTAATTCATAAGACTTGTTGGAATATAAAGGTCTGAGCATGGTTGATTAATTCATAAGACTTGTTGGAACATTAAAGGTCTGAGCATTGTTGATTAATTGATAAGACATGTTGGAACATTAAAGGTCTTAGCATGGTTGATTAATTCATAAGACTTGTTGGAACATTAAAGGTCTGAGCATGCTTGATTAATTCATAAGACTTGTTGGAACATTAAAGGTCTGAGCATGGTTGATTAATTCATAAGACTTGTTGGAACATTAACTGTCTGAGCATGGTTGATTAATTCATAAGACTTGTTGGAACATTAAAGGTCTGAGCATTGTTGATTAATTCATAAGACTTGTTGGAACATTAAAGGTCTGAGCATTGTTGATTAATTCATAAGACTTGTTGGAACATTAAAGGTCTGAGCATGGTTGATTAATTCATAAGACTTGTTGGAACATTAAAGGTCTGAGCATGGTTGATTAATTCATAAGACTTGTTGGAACATTAAAGGTCTGAGCATGGTTGATTAATTCATAAGACTTGTTGGAACATTAAAGGTCTGAGCATGGTTGATTAATTCATAAGACTTGTTGGAACATTAAAGGTCTGAGCATTGTTGATTAATTGATAAGACTTGTTGAAACATTAAAGGTCTGAGCATGGTTGATTAATTAATAAGACTTGTTGGAACATTAAAGGTCTGAGCATGGTTGATTAATTCATAAGACTTGTTGGAACATTAAAGGTCTGAGCATGGTTGATTAATTCATAAGACTTGTTGGAACATTAAAGGTCTGAGCATTGTTGATTAATTCATAAGACTTGTTGGAACATTAAAGGTCTGAGCATGGTTGATTAATTCATAAGACTTGTTGGAACATTAAAGGTCTGAGCATTGTTGATTAATTCATAAGACTTGTTGGAACATTAAAGGTCTGAGCATTGTTGATTAATTGATAAGACTTGTTGAAACATTAAAGGTCTGAGCATGGTTGATTAATTAATAAGACTTGTTGGAACATTAAAGGTCTGAGCATTGTTGATTAATTGATAAGACTTGTTGGAACATTAAAGGTCTGAGCATGGTTGATTAATTCATAAGACTTGTTGGAACATTAAAGGTCTGAGCATGGTTGATTAATTCATAAGACTTGTTGAAACATTAAAGGTCTGAGCATGGTTGATTAATTAATAAGACTTGTTGGAACATTAAAGGTCTGAGCATGGTTGATTAATTCATAAGACTTGTTGGAACATTAAAGGTCTGAGCATGGTTGATTAATTCATAAGACTTGTTGGAACATTAAAGGTCTTAGCATGGTTGATTAATTCATAAGACTTGTTGGAACATTAAAGGTCTGAGCATGGTTGATTAACTCATAAGACTTGTTGGAACATTAAAGGTCTGAGCATGGTTGATTAATTGATAAGACTTGTTGGAACATTAACTGTCTGAGCATGATTGATTAATTGATAAGACTTGTTGGAACATTAAAGGTCTGAGCATGGTTGATTAATTCATAAGACTTGTTGGAACATTAAAGGTCTGAGCATGGTTCATTAATTGATAAGACTTGTTGGAACATCAAAGGTCTAAGCATGGTTCATTAATTGATAAGACTTGTTGAAACATCAAAGGTCATATTGCACCAGAGAGGTTCAATTATATCAGAGTAACCTATTCAAACCGAGTTTTGGTGGACATGATTTATTCAGTACTTCGACCAATCAACTGCTTTCCTTTGCTACTCAACTAATAAGCTGCAGATGCTGGGGAGAATATTGTATATAACAATGTGTGTGCATAATAACATCATCTTATTTGGTCCCATTGCATGCATGGATTGTGCAGACAGGCAAGAATCCCCAGTATTTGATTGGTTGATAAACTCTCCCCAGTATACCATTGGTCCATTATGGACAAGTCAATTTCAGCCATGTGACATCATTGAAATTAGTATTCTAAGAAAATGAAGATTCACATTTGAAATAGATCTACAAGGACCAAGTATAAGAATCTACTGATACTGAGAAATTCCAATTTTTTTTCTCCATTTGATGCAGATATTTTTGTTATTTTTCTGTTACCTTCCATTTGCTGCAGATCTTTTTGGTGTTTTTCTCTTAAATTCCATTAGCTGCAGATCTTTTTGTTATTTTCTGTTAGCTTTCATTTACTGCAGATCTTTTTGTTATTTTTCTGTTACCTTCCATTTGCTGCAGATCTTTTTGTTATTTTTCTGTTAGCTTTCATTTACTGCAGATCTTTTTGGTGTTTTTCTGTTACCTTCCATTTGCTGCAGATCTTTTTGTTATTTTTCTGTTACCTTCCATTTGCTGCAGATCTTTTTCTTATTTTTCTGTTGCCTTCTATTTGCTGCAGATCTTTTTGTTACTTTTCTGTTAGCTTTCATTTACTGCAGATTTTTTTGGTGTTTTTTTGTTAGCTTCCATTTGCTGCAGATCTTTTTGTTGTTTCTGTTAGCTTTCATTTACTGCAGATCTTTTTGTTGTTTCTGTTAGCTTTTATTTGCTGCAGATAATTTTATTATTTTTCTGTTAGCTTTCACTTGCTGTAGATTCTTTTGTTATTTTCTGTTAGCTTCCATTTGCTGCAGATCTTTTTGTTATTTTTCTGTTATTTTTCTCTTAGCTTCCATTTGCTGTAGATCTTTTTGATAGCTTTCATTTGCTGGAGATCTTTTTGTTAGCTTTCATTTGCTGCAGATCTTTTTGTTAGCTTTCATTTTCGGCAGATCTTTTTGTTGTATTTCTGTCAGCTTCCATTTGCTGCAGATATTTTTGTTGTTTTTCTGTTAGCTTTCATTTGCTGCAGATATTTTTGTTATTTTTCTGTTAACTTCCATTTGCTGCAGATATTTTTGTTATTTTTCTGTTAGCTTCTATTTGCTGCAGATACTTCTGTTATTTTTCTGTTAGCTTTCATTTGCTGCAGATCTTTTTGTTATTTTCTGTTAGCTTCCATTTGCTGCAGATATTTTTTTTTTTTTTCTGTAAGCTTCCATTTGCTGCAGAAATTTCTGTTATTTTTCTGTTAGCTTTCATTTGCTGCAGATCTTTTTGTTATTTTCTGTTAGTTTCCATTTGCTGCAGATCTTTTTGTTATTTTCTGTTAGCTTCCATTTGCTGCAGATATTTTTGTCATTTTTCTGTTAGCTTCCATTTGCTGCAGATCTTTTTGTTATTTTCTGTTAGTTTCCATTTGCTGCAGATCTTTTTGTTATATTTTTCTGTTAGCTTCCATTTGCTGCAGATATTTTTGATATTTTTCTGTTAGCTTCCATTTGCTGCAGATCTTTTTGTTATTTTCTGTTAGTTTCCATTTGCTGCAGATCTTTTTGTTATATTTTTCTGTTAGCTTCCATTTGCTGCAGATATTTCTGTTATTTTTCTGTTAGCTTCCATTTGCTGCAGATATTTTTGTTATATTTTTCTGTTAGCTTCCATTTGCTGCAGATAATTTTGTTATTTTTCTGTTAGTTTCCATTTGCTGCAGATCTTTTGTTATTTTTCTATTAGCTTTCTTTTGCATTGTAAGACACTGCTGATTATTTTTGTAGAAGCAAGCATTCTATAAATGTAGCAAAAAATATCAATTACATTACTGATATCCACCACTGGCAATACTAAGTGAGTTGGATGTAAATGGAACTGACTTTGTTATACTTTCTCTGAGCCAAAGTCAATTCCAGTAGGAATATGCTTGAACTGCACACAGTTGTTTATATCTGAATATACTTCACTTTAGAGTCAAGATTTCAATTAAACATGCAATATTTTGATACACTTTTAAAACATGTGTGCACTGTCTAAGCTTTCTGGTGAGTTTTCATACAAATGTTTGTACCATATCAGAATATGTTACATAATTATTGAGTTAATGTGCAATGCAACAGAAATAGCCAAGCTGATAAACCATACCCCTAAATACCAGCCCTTAAAATATTTGCAGAAAACTCACAAAATTTACAAAACTAATCTTTAAAATTTATTAGATGTGTAAAGACAACATAGCTCATTTTCAATAAACTCTATTGAAAGCCATAAAATACCTAAACTTTGCATCAAAATGTGCCAAAAAGTGTCAATTTTGAAGGAAATTTTAATGATCATGTTCTAGAATGCACATTTTAAACAGATCTTTAATGTTTTGATGTGCAGACATAAAATAAAGACTGGAATTGCCATTTTCAAAATTGGAAGATTCTTCTGCTCAGAACTGTTTTAATAGTTTCACAGCTATTCCATAGATCTGTTGTCCACATCATGTTTTCATCTCTACATCAAGAACACTATCATTTAACCTACTATCCACCATAACCAGCGTAGAAACAGTGGAGGGAAGGGGGGGCTCAGGGGCTGATCCCAAGCTATTTTCGAGGAGGACTCAGCCCCCTAGCTATATTTAATAATAGTGGTAGTGGAGGGGGGAGTGGAGGGGGTTGAAAGCAGATAACACATGTCGATAATAACTTTAACCATTGGGGACAAGATCCCCTCTATTTAACAATTTAGTTCTACACCACTGCCCAAACCAAATTGAGTAACTATCCTTTAACCTACTATTCCCCATAACCATTCTAAAAGCATATTTCCAAATTTTGGGCAGTCATTCATATAATCACACCATGCAATTGTGATCATTATGAAATAATATGTTCAATTAGACCCTTATCAAACTTCTGCAGTCCGCACCTGACCAATTTTTGGACATATTTAGCTATTTGTTCACCTTCCCCACAAACACTTGTTACCTGGAAAAGAGTATGTTCTTTAAAAAGAGATACACTAAATATTTTCTTGTTTAATGCAAGATATGTTTCCCCATACAAACAATTTGCATGACAGCCCATATTTTGTTTACTCTTAAAGTAAATTCTTAAAAATTAATTAACAACATTTGAGCACAAAAAAACTGCAAGGCAAATTTTTTGGGTTAATCAATGCATGTTGAAATATAGTTGCATTATGATGAAATGGTGTGATAACCAACCACTTTGTGAAATCTTACCATCTCAGAATTCATTTCTTGGAAATACTGGTAAACCTTGTGGTAAAAGATGCAGGATTTTTTTCAGCAATGAAAACAAGCAATTGTGATGTCAACACAATGTTACACAATCGATATTTCATGATGATGGTATTGAAATTACATAGATTACATTTATTGTGTCAGAATGGAAAATTGAAATTCCATAGATAACATTCGTTGTCAGAATGGAAAATTAAAATTACATGATTACATTCATTGTGTTAGAAAATTAAAATTACATAGATTACATTCATTGTGTCAGAATGGAAAATTGAAATTACACAAGATTACATTCATTGTGTCAGAATGGAAAAGATGGCAATGAATTTTAATCCACAAAAAACAGCATATAATAATTATATGAAAAACAAACAATTCACTAGCAGTCGAGTCAAAATCAATCATGATGGAAAACACACCAAAAATCAAATTAAAACAATTGATCAAAAAAGTGTTAATTATGGAAGTGATAAATAAAAAGGTAAATAGATGGAAAGGGTAATCAAAACAAGAAATGACAAGCTGAAGTTTTTTTTTCCACTTTAAACCCTCTTACATTTCATCTTTTAAATAAAATATGGTACTGGAAAATGAAATACTTTTAAAAATGAAACTATTCCTAATAACATGAAGACCCAGTAAGTAAATGCTAAAAATCACAAAATAAAGAAATTTGGCTAAGCTGTTTTTGTTGCAATTTTTTCTTTTTAAAAAGCAATTTGGCTGACATGTTGCATCTACATATACCTTTAAAAGTGCTCAAAGTACTGCACCATTCATGTAATTGCCACAACAAACAAAAGGTTATCAAAAATGAAAGTGAACCCAAAATGTTCAAGTAATTAAAATGAGGTAGGATTTCCTTTCATCCCATAGAATGGATGAAATGTGTTCTCCAAGCAGAACACTAGATTAAAACCTAAAAAAATTCATCTCAGGTTTACAACAACTTATCTAAATGGAAGTATGCACTTTATATGCCTAACTAGATTAAAATTTGACTCAATGTTATTTTTCTTATATAGCTATTTCATTCTTTCTACCAGTTTCAGTGTATTGTTTAATTTGAAAGGAATTTTCTTAATTTATTTCACCACGGTGGGAACAAACATTTAAAAGCTACTTTTGACCTACTTCTCTATTTGAACGTATGCACTTTCTGTGGCTAATAAGCTCAAGATTTGGCTTAAGCCTATCCTTTTGTTTTTTTAAATACAACTTCTTTCAACTAATCAAAAGTATGGTTTACTTTAAAAGAAATTTTCTTGATATATGTCAGTCATACAAAACACATGGGTGTGTGTGGGAAGGGGGGTGGGAGGTGGGGAGATGGCACACTTTGATATGAAAGTTACACATGGCACAACATCAAGTAGTATTCCATTACCAATCTTACTAAGGAAATCCTTACTTTTGTTATTTTTACCTACCGATGTCTTGTCCACAGTTGCTGGCACATGAGCAGTTATCGTAAGTTCCTCTTCTACAATTTTCTTTGGTAATAAATCTGAGGGGAGCAAGATAATGGAGAATCTGTGACTTCATCATGCCTTAACTCATTATATAATCTGGAATCCATGATTTGGTCATTTATTAAATTAAAAAAATTCAAATAAATCAAGTCTTGAAAGTCAACTAGCCCAAAATTAATATAAATTTCCACAAAATGTTTTGCCTTTTCTATTCATATTTGTATTTAGAAACATAGATAATGGTTTTTTTGGTTCTTAATCTGATCATTCTAAAATTATTTTCTTGTAAAGGAGGCCTGCTTGTCCAAGCACTTGCTTTATCAGGCTTCCTACACTTATATTTATGTCTATAAAATTGTATATATCATATTATACTACGTGTCATAATGCAAGTCAAAATATAAATAATGCATGAAGGAGCAACATCATGGCAGTAACTGACCCTGCAAAGTATAGGTTATACTTACCTTCCATGCTATCTGGTCCAATGAGCCGATCTTAAAATGTAGTTACTAACCCAGCCCTGAACTCCATAATGCCTCTAAACTCTCTCACTTAACATTCCACCGAGGCATGCGGGACACAAGGAAGGTAAGTATAACTTTCGTAAATATCCCTGCTATGCTTAGCAGGGTAAATTTACTTTTAAGTTATATTCTACCGTCCATGCTATAAATATGCAAATAGATTGCAACCGAAGATCGGAAGGAAGGGAGTTCAGCTTGAAGCCCATACAAAAGGCTGGTCCTAATACTCGAACTAATTTTATCCTACTTTAAAGGACAAGTTTCCTTATCCTCTGGAGGACAAAAAACCTCTGAATAGGAACTACTAAATAGTAAATTACTCCAAATTATAACAAAGGAACAGGAGACCACCTGTTAGAAATAACTGTGGCAAAATGATGCATGAACATGGGTTAAGTTGCCAAGAAGAGCATGTTAACAAAAAAGTCTTAGTAAACAGAAGCAACTGTAAACAATGCCCAATACAACATGGCGAAAACTTACAAGGTTCGCCAGCGGACTGGGGCAGCTTTGTTAAACATGGGGGAAAAAAATCGTTAGTAAAATTACACGACTTGGAATGTGCCTCAACAACAACCAAAATTCATTAGTAAAATAAAATGATTTAAAACATGCTGGAACAGCGGCAAAAATTTGTTAGTAAAATTAAACAAATTAAAACATGCTTGAACACTGAACAACTGCAAAAATTCATTAGTAATCGATTCAAGAGGTTATTAAATAAACAAATGAATTGTAACTGAAAACGAGAAAACGTGAATAAATACAAAGATATTCACCTCATGAAAGGGATGGTCTTCTTCTTGAAAGAACGGCCCTTGCAACTGCGACTTAATAGTCTGGCATGTCCTTCAAATATGCGCAGACTAACATCACTGGTGTTTTCCATACAGCAGTGCGAAGTATCTCATTTGGAGCACCCCACCAAAAAATATTGATGTAGCTATGCCTTGTACTTTATGAGCCTTAACCACTTGATCTGTGAACAGTTCCAATTTATTGTACATGATTGCCTGGACAATCCAACACAAAATCATGTCCCCGAGACATCTTGTCGCCCTGGACATCGTGTCGCCCTGGACATCGTCTCCCTGGACATCGTGTCGCCCTGGACATCGTGTCGCCCTGGACATCGTGTCGCCCCGGACATCGTGTCGCCCCGGACATCGTGTCGCCCGGGCTAATATTGTGTCGCCCAGGAGAGCGTGTCGCCGGGGACAGCGTGTCGCCCGGGACAGCGTGTCGCCCGGGACATCGTGTTGCCCCGGACAGCGTGTCGCCTTGGACAGCGTGTCGCCCCGGGCATCGAGTCGCCACGGACATCGTCTCCCCCCGGACATCGTGTCGCCCCGGACATCGCGTCGCCCCGGACATCGCGTCGCCCCGGACATCGTTGCCGGGACAGCGCGTCGCCCGAGACAGCGCGTCGCTCGCGACAGCGTGTCGCCAAACAGCGTGTCGCCCGAAACAGCGTGTCGCCGGAGACAGCGTGTCGCCGGAGACAGCGTGTCGCCGGAGACAGCGTGTCGCCCGAGACAGCGTGTCGCCCGAGACAGCGTGTCGCCCGAGACAGCGTGTCGCCCCATACAGCGTGTCGCCCCATACAGCGTGTCGCCCGAGACTGCGTGTCGCCCGAAACAGCATGTCGCCCGAGACAGCATGTCGCCCGAGACAGCGCGATGTGGATTTTGTAAAGAAACAAATAAAGCTTTAACGTCATTCCGTAATGGTTGCGTACATTGAATATAGTACTTGCAATATTAGAAGGGGCACCAGGCACAATCCTCTGATGTTTCAGAAAATGTAGAGAGCAACAGAAGGATTATCAGTTCCATTAAAAACTCTGAAAAGTCTGATTCTTAGCTAGGAAAGCCAGGTTGGGTACAAGCCGTACGCCCGGATTCGATGCAAATATGGCATTCTTTAAGAGAAAGTGCATGAACGGCACCTCTACATCTGGCAGAGGCCATGGGAGTAGAACAACCATTTTGATTGTCAGTTCCTTCAGCAGACACACAGACAGCGGTTCGAACAGAGCCGTGCTAAATTATCAAGAACAACTTGCATGTCCCACAGAGGAGCAAGATTCCGAACTAAAGGTCTTTGTAAGAACATTACTTTCACTAATCTTTCCAGTGGCCGCACGTCAGTGACAGTCAACCCATCTGGAAAGCCCCGATGGATAGCTGCTATGGCTGTCCGAAAACCCTTGACAGTATTGATGGATTTGTTCAGAATTAAACTGAAACAATAAGTAATCCGATACGTCACCAAGAGATGCCAAATGTGGAGAAACCGATCTATTTTGACAACAGTCTCGAAACATTCCAAGTCTGGCAGAATACATCCCCAAAGTGGAGGGTCTCCGACTTTGGGCTGCCACTTGAGCAGCTTCTTCCAAAAAGCCCTGTGACACCAAGGATATGCGGATAAAGGCCACACAGTTCAAATGAAGTGCTTTTGAATTGTGATGCAGTTTGCAGGAGCCCGGAATCGAAATTAAGTCATCTCTGACCAGAAGCTCATACGGGAAACCTGTGATTAGATTGAGCAGCTGAAGAACCAGTTGGCCGGACGAATTGGGAGCTACCAGAAGTAACATGTGACACTGATCGTACGTCATCTTATCTAGTACTCTCGGTACTAGCATGAACGGCGGAAAGGCATAGCCCATGAAGTGGGTACACTTAACCATGAATTCGTCGACTCTCCAGACTCTCGGGTCGAGGGTCAGAGCGCAGAATGTTGGTAGCTTGTGGTTGTCCATAGACATGAACAGGTTTATGTCCAGGAGACCAAAAGTCATCCACATCGTGTTGGGCACCTGCGGCACGAGGGCCCACACTGTGGATGCTCCCTGAAGGCAAGATAACGGATCCGCAATCGTGTTCTCCTTGCCTGGTAGGTGGACCGCCTGAAGACTGACCTTGTTTGTCATGCACCACAATAGAAACGACTTGGCGAGGAACCAGAGTCTCCTAGACCTCGTGCCTCCCTGTTTGTTGATATAAGCCACTACAGTGGTGCTGTTGGTGAGTATAAGACCAGTCTTGTTCCGTAACTGTGGTAGAAAGGGGAACAAGAGCCCGGCGCACTACCTTTACTTCTAACATATTGATGTGCTGATTGCACCAAGGGTCCATCCAAAATCCCGTGACTTGGGACCACGATCAATGCGCTCCTTACCCTATTAAAGTAATACCACTGACAGTGACGGTCTGGCAGGCGGGAAAATCGCTCCCTGTGACAGGTGGGGGTGGGCGCACAACCACAATATGTGGGGGACCACTGCCTGTGCAGAGGGGATGGGAACACTGAGGTCCCTCCTGGATAGGATGAAATGATTCAGTAGGTGGAATTGTAGGTCCCGCATGTGAAACCTACACATTGGGAATACATCTACCAGACTGGCTAGGTACCCTAGGAATACTAACCAAGCTCTCACTGGTGACGTTGGCTGCAAGAGGAGAACGTCGGCTCATGCTTTCACAGCCAGAATTCGTTCCCCTGTTGGTCATATGCGACCTTGTGTGAAATCCAGGATTGCTTCTGGATAGGTGGGAGTCTGAGATGAAACAAAATTGGACTTTGCGGGGTTGATAACCCAGTCCAAGTCCAGTGCCACTCTTATGACTTAGTCTGTGTAATCTGCAACTGTGGCTGCGTCTTCTGTGAAGATAAGCCTCTCCATGGCCACCTTTGTAGAAGCTCGGGAGAGTTGATCGACTGTCGCGTCGATTAAATCCGATGACCCGGCTAGCAAAGGTGCCGTCATTGGTTTGACGTCAGCTGGCAAATGCTTCTGCAGGACCGAATCCAGCCCCTCTTGTCATCCATACGGCGAGAGCTTGAAACTTGTAGCCTTGCCGTATGGCCCAGTCCACAGCTTGAGGGACTCTTCCCTTCGCTGGACAGCGAAGGTCGATAAATCTATGGACTCTGGGTCCAGAGCTCAACACTGCTGGGGTGCCGCTCGCAGATTGGTGGAGGAGTTGCCATACTCCCTCCGGGATAGGGGGTGTGCCTACTAGCGCCTTGTAGGCAGTTGGCTGGACACGGGTAACCTGACCAATTTCCTTATTGCAGCAGGCCATCCAGTCCGGGGGGGGAGGAAGGGGATCCTTGCTTAATGTTGCACCCTGGTCACCAGGAAAGCATCAATGGGGAACTGCTTCGCCACTGGTTTATCGTTCCTTTGGGTGGTAGTGAGCAGTCTACTCTGGGATTGGGCGTGTGCCTCCGCAGGAGGTGTGTCTACCATGTCCAGCTTGATTTCCTTTGCAAGAAAATCCAAGAGCTGCGGAACCCGCTCACTCTGTAGTAGGGGGTCCACCGGTGGAGGCAGTGGGAATAGGACCTCATCCGGTACCCTTTAAGGTACTGGATCCTGTCTAGTGCAGCCTGCATCAGCAAGGCTGCACCAGGGGCAACTTGGGTTGGGGCAGCGGGAGGATCCCCCCCATTCCGGGGTCCGTTGCCCTGGGAGTATCCGGAGGTTCCTCAGGTTGACCCAAGTCATCCATGAGGTCGACATCTTCCTTAAAGGATAGATGTCAAGGGCATCCTCCTCCGAGAACACATGGTTAGGGGTTGCCCTACCTCGGCTGAGGCAACTACTGGGCAGTGGAGCGCGGGAGGTGGAGCTTCTGCTCCACTGCCTGGGAAAACCAGGTCTCAAGCTTCTGTTTGAGGGCGTCCAAAAAGGAAACATCCTCCAAGGCGTTTCCCCTATGTCTTTTTCTTCACCTCCATCTGGGCTCAGAGAGGTCAAAGAAGAAGACCAGGAGGACGTGTAATGTCGACCCCTTCTGCTTTTTCCACTCCGCTCTCTGTCCCTCATCCAGGGTCTGCCTCGCACAGGGAAGGACAGGACCAGCGAACAGGAGCCTGGGAGGTACTGGGCACTGCCGCAGCGTCCAGCAGAAAAGGCGTACACATGAGGGTACGTCTGCTCAGTAGAGGGGGTCCCTCCTCGGGTGCCCTCCTGATTGTAGGTGGCGGCCTCGCCTCTCTGGTGAGAGGGTGATACTGCTGCTTAGACTTGGATAGCGGCGGTGGAGGGGAAGAAGACGATGACAGTCTATCCGACCGTCTCTTCTCCACCCTGTCGGCCACTCTCTGAAAGTCCCGGTCGCAGTAGAGTCGGTGCTCTAACCATGCCGCCTGGTCCCATATTGCAGTCGCTACAAAGTGTACATGGATTGGACTAGCAGCACAGCCTGCAAGCATAGCACGTGTTATGGATGTCCCCGGGCTGTAGCTTAACAAACCACTTGCACACGATGCAACGCTGGACACCAGGGGTGCGTCGAGCACAGGGGCTTGTCCTCAGTGTCCATGATTCTAGTGTTAATTCATCGAAACGTGAACATTAAGCGCGAAAAGTTGTCTATCGTAGTTCTCACGGCTATGGAACTACATAGCTATTGGCTACTTACGTAAGAAAAAATTAGCTTCCATGAAGCTACACTTCCTATAGAGCTTGATTTATCAGTATACCATGTAGCTGTACAGCTACCGGGTTTACTGTACGCTGTACGTTACCCCGTTTAAATCTTATAAAGCCTCACAGACCTGTTCACCAGAGCCGTATGGACCTGTAAAGCTTAGTGATGGAGCCAGATGGAACAGTACACCAGAGCCATATGGACCTGTAAAGCTTAGCTATGGAGCCGTATTGAACCGTACGGACCTGTAAAGCTTAGCTATGGAGCCATATGGACCCATATGGGGCCATTCAATGGACCCATAGAGCTTAATGTAGCCATATGAACCAGTACTGAGCCATGCACCGGAGCCGTATGGACCCGTAAAAGTAATCTTACGGCTCTACAGTGAGCTGTGAACTTACTTGTGACTTTCTTAAGACGCCGCCCCTTGTGGTCCTAATGGTCCCTGCGTGGAATCGTGGCCCACAGCAGTGTTATAAGAAGTCACTTACCACTACCCATGACCCACTGACTCAGTAGCGTCGAGCCGTGGCGCACTAGTATTTTATGTGGCTTATCCTAAATTACATCATTAAGATGCAACTTAGTCTTTTGTTTAAGTTTAACTAACATTAGACGGACCACTACATGTGCCCCCACCGACTCAGCAGCATCGAGCCATGGTGCCCTAGGGTAGTTGGTCAGTATAACTTAGAAATGAATAAAGTTGACTACTATCTGTGACCCCACTGACTCAGTAGCATCAAGCCGTGGCAAAAGCAAAAGCGATTAAAATACAGTATACACTTCCACCAAACTACCCTACGGAGGATGTACTGACCACCCTTACACAGGCAAGACAGCACTGCAGAAGACAACGTACATAGTATGAGACATGCCACAGCAATTTAATACACCAGAAAAAGGAATCAGACTTATATCTGACAATTTCAAAACCCGAAAAAATGCAAGAAATGTAAAATTTCAGAAAACCAAGGAGAGGTGTGGAAAACACTGACCACTGCTGACCTGGTGTCTGTGGAGATAATTTTCCTGAAAAGAAAGCGCAAGGGGGACCTCAACAAGGTCCCCTCTGTGCCCCTGTAATCGAGCACATATATGAAAAACTTTACTTAAAACTAGGGCTAGACTTACGAACTCACGCTATGTATAGTAACGTAAAATAAAATATAGGCTCTTGTACAAACTGTAACTCCGACGTCACCATCCTGTGGTGACGTCGACCTCTTGTGCATGTGCCAACAACAAATCTAGGTGGCCTAATGCATATGAGAACCTGTACCAAAGATATCCTAACATGTAATACATATGCACAGTATAACACTAAACTATCCTCGTGGTAGGCTGGGGTCCTGGGGTGAAATAACATCTACCCGTGGGGTCCTCTAAACTATCACACCAAGTGCTCTAGGGACTAAATCCTCCCGCCATGAGAGTGGGGCTCTCTCGTTCTAGCCACCCGTTTTGTACTGCTGAATGGAAATCACTCTTGACTTGGTGTAACTTCAATGGAGATAGTCCTACGAGTCGGACTGAATATTTCCCGGGCCTGTGGCCACTTCATCTTACCTCAGATGACTGAAAAAACTTAAGGAAAAGTGTGAAACAGCTTAAAAACCCTCACAGATGGAGCTGTAAGAAAGAAAATGTTAGAAAAAGAGTGACAATTCAAAATAATTTTTCCACCAGTCTCAGCGATGTTATGATAGCAATGCGTTGAAAAGAAGTGAGGGAGTTCAGAGGTATTATGGAGGTCAGGGCTGGGTTAATAACTACGTTTTTAGTTAACTACAGTTTAGAAGTGCGTTAGAATCAGGTCATTGGACCAGATTGCATATTGATAGCATGGAAGGTAAGATATAACTTAAAGTAAATAGAAATATCAATACAATTGAAGCCTCACACTGTTATGGTATTCGTTCAAATTTGTACACAAAAATTTGATTAACGTAAGAACTCAGCAATTCAATCAAAAATATAATGTTCTTTCTCAAATGATAGCTCAGAAATAAAGCTGTTATTTAGAAATTTCATTAACATATTTACAGAAAGTATATATATAATCTATCAAAGGAATGATCTTTTAACAACATTTAAATTTTTGAACAGTTTAGTTAATAACGTCTTTTAAATCAAAAATAGTAGTATAAAGTTGATTTGGAGCACCAATTATGAAAAGGAAAAATTCATTTCGGAGCTGTTTCAGTGAAGAGTGACTGGGAATTATTCTTAAAGAAATCTTTCTTATGAATTTAGGCTGAGAATTCTTGGTTTGACCATGCTTGTATAGAGAAGAATACGTGGTGATACAATTAAGGTTTGGTAGTGATGCTTTCAATTATTTCCTACATGGTTCTGCAAGCCTCATGTGGCACCTTAGGGTTACCCCAACCCTAGCCTCATGTAACACCTTCTCACAGTATGAAGTTGACAAAAGAGTTTTCATGTATTGATGTTTGGCATTTCAACATTTCTTAAAGGGTTATAAGAGAACTGAATAGTTTGCCACAATTTCACCATCGATAATTTACTCATAATGACTATGCACATATTTTTGTTTCTCTGCATGTTTCATTGATGGTGGTGGTCCAGTATATGTTTGACTAACCTTTCTTACCCTGACCTATTGTTATGTAGAGTGTTAATGTTTAAATAAATCATCTTTCAATATTATACTTTTCAAAAAAGTTAGGAATCTTCTTATCAAAGCTGTCACATGTGCATCATTTTCTACCACAGGTGGAAAAGATAGCAGACCACAGCAACATTGGTTCCAGGTCTTCAGAGAGAAAAATAGGACAAAAAGAAAAAAACTAAAATATTTAGTGGTTCCGATGCATCCTTTCATTGATGGTTGATTTTAAGTTTTATTCTAACTGGCATTGCATGTCATGAAATATGCTGAATAACATATATTCATAAGCCATGTCCGCCATGCATATCAATAAAGTGAACTTGAGAACGTTACAAGTATGATGCAGAGCATGCATACGGTTGCACATTTATCACTGTTTGAAGAATTTTACATAATGCCCCACCTACATGACATCGCTACCAACACAATAGGTCACATATGGACCATAACTCATCTGTGTATAGCATATGATATGTGTGCGATGTGTTTACAAGTTTTTTGGAGCATTTTCACACTTAAGGCATGCATATTAGTGATAGAACCTGTTGTCAACATAAGCATGTACACTAACTGGCAAATAACATGCACAATAATATGTACACTAACTGGCAAATTACATGCACGTATGATGCAAACAGACATATATATGGTTGCTATTAATTTATCACTTGTTCAAGATTTGTTTTATATTAAGCCGCTCCCTTCCTCCTCCCCTCATGGTAATAGTGCATGACATCACCACCAAAAGCAATAGGGCACACACATGGACAATGGGTTATCTGTGTACCACATATGACCTGTATCCAATGTCCTGTCCAGAAGTTACTGTTTTTACAAGCTCTTTTCAGCAAAACCATATTCAGCCCTGCCCACGAAGTATATTCAAGATATTCAACAATTTTATACCATGTATATGATGACAAACTGTCCTAACCTACTCGATGACAACCTGTCCTAACCTACCCGATGACAGCCTGTCCTAACCTACCCGATGACAGCCTGTCCTAACCTACCCGCTGACAGCCTGTCCTAACCTACCGGATGACAACCTGTCCTAACCTACCCGATGACAACCTGTCCTAAGCTACCTGATGACAACCTGTCCTAACCTACCCGATGACAGCCTGTCCTAACCTACCCGATGACAGTCTGTCCTAACCTACCCGATGACAACCTGTCCTAACCTACCCGATGACAACCTGTCCTAACCTACCCGATGACAGCCTGTCCTAACCTACCCGATGACAACCTGTCCTAACCTACCCGATAACAGCCTGTCCTACCCTACCCGATGACAACCTGTCCTAACCTACCCGATGACAGCCTGTCCTAACCTACAATGACAACCTGTCCCAACCTACCCAATGACAACATGTCCCAATCTACCCGATGACAACCTGTCCCAACCTACCCGATGACAACCTGTCCTAACCTACCCGATGACAACCTGTCCTAACCTACCCGATGACAACCTGTCCTAACCTACCCGATGACAACCTGTCCTAACCTACCCGATGACAACCTGTCCTAACCTACCCGATGACAACCTGTCCTAACCTACCCGATGACAACCTGTCCTAACCTACCCGATGACCTGTCCTAACCTACCCGATGACAACCTGTCCTAACCTACCCGATGACAACCTGTCCTAACCTACCCGATGACAACCTGTCCTAACCTACCTAATGACAACCTGTCCTAACCTAAACGATGATAACCTGTCCTAACCTACCCAATGACAACCTGTCCTAAGCTACCCGATGACAACCTGTCCTAACCTACCCAATGACAACCTGTCCTAACCTATCTGATGACAACCTGTCCTAACGTATCTGATGACAACCTGTCCTAACCTACCTGATGACAACCTGTCCTAACCTACCTGATGACAACCTATCCTAACCTACCTGATTTTGTCGATGCATCTTTGATTTGTTTCTGAAGACTCTTCATCTCCGCATCTTGCTCATCATAATTAATTTCTCGAGCCTCTGGATTTGGAGCAACAAACAACGATGGATCCGTCCCAAGGTATGAGCAAGTCATGTGACCTCCCTCATCTAAGGCAGTGATGACACCTTTTATCTCCCTGGATAATGACACATTATTAATATTTATTTTGATATAGTTGTTTATCAAACACATTTATTGATACTTTGGACTGAAAATTGGCCATGGGTCACACAAGGAAAGTTATATGACAGACAGAAATGACAGAGAGGACCAAATAAAATAGAACTTCTCTCAAATGAAACTAACTATAAATTTACCAAACCACTTGAAATCATAAAGAAATTCATGAACCACTGCTGCAATGTAAAGTATGAATTAACCAGAACATCAATGATGTTGAAGCTCAACTTTATCCCGAAAAGTTCAAAGAGTAGTAAAGATAAAAGGAAGAAAGGAAGATAAAATGGGGAGTTGCCATTGTCAAGTCAAGTTTTGCGTAAAACAAAATATTTATGGTCTACCATTTTATACGAAGCAATTTATTCTTTGCAATATTCCCATTGATTAAACTCTAACATTGTACATCCTTTCTTTTAATCAATTTGTCTGAAAATGCACCAATCATATGATGTGAAACCACGGATATACGAACACATCCTTGGTAAAACTAAACAATAAGCAAGGCTTTCACACATTTTTGCTTTATGAGGACATGCCCCCAATCCAACAGACCTAAGTTATTTTCCATTAAAATGTGTAAATTCAGCTGTAGGCAGCTGATGTCAAAACCAAAGCGGTTTGGAGATGCAATTGACTCTTGTCTACAAATAAGTAAGCTATAAATAATAAATTCCCTCCAAAAAAAAAAAAAACCTGTGGAATTAAGGGATTGTCCCCTGGATTTGCAGCAAGTATACTTCATCCCCCTCATAACACTTTTTCAGAGAAAACAATATTTAAATCTTTCATACTGACAATACTTGTCTTACTATTTAAGTGGCAATTTTCTTATTTTTGTTGGCTAAAAGCGGTTTACTTCTCTAAAGAGAGGGAAAAATCCCTTCATCATTCATAAGAAAGTTAACAAGATTTCTCTTGCTGAGGTTGCATCTTCCTTTTTGTTGTTAAATTTCTTCAAATGAAGGATAATTCCATGTTTTTTTGTTTTTTGAGGGAAGGAGGGGGTCTCCTTCCTCCAAATTACTAGGAGAAAGAAGTTTCATTCCCCAACTTTTTCCAAAGATTACAGTACTTAATTTGAAATTTCAACTTAAAAAGCAAAAACGTTTCATAATTCAATACGTTTTTTTGTCATTCGCTATACCTTAGATTAAAGAAACTCTAGAGCTGCAAAAAACTTTAAAAGTTTGCAAATTTACTTTACATTGCAACAACGAAGACAAGTCACTGAGGCAAAGATAACGAGCCAGGGTGATTAACAGGGATAGTATTCCACGCTGTCCACACAAGAAAGGATAATGTGCACTGTAGTGTGAACAAAGTGGTACCTCCTTGGTGTTTCATCATTACCCTGGTGTCAATAGTCAGCTGCAGGCAATTATTTACACAACACATATTTTCCAGATTTGACTGCAGATTTTCATAATGAAAATTGCTATTTCAGGTATGTAAACAGTAAATGAAAAACTGAATACACCCTGTGTGGAGATTTTCATGCTCTTCGAGAGTGCAATTTCATAATTCTTTGGTCAAAAACCTCAGACTACATACATGTACACTTCAAAAATGGGAGATGAAAGTTAACAAAAAAATCCCATTCTATAACCTCAACTTCGTTGAGCTAAGAAATGAAAAATAAATTTCAATAATCAGACCCAATAAAAATGAACACTTACAGTCACAATTAACATTCATATTTAGCAATTAGGTAGTGCTGCTGCTATTAAACCATCAACCCATCAAATCAAGTGTTTTATAAAATTAAAAAAAAGGGAATATGAATATTGAGTAAACATGCAGAATTCTTTTTTATTTTTTATTCTTATCACTTTATAAACTTTGATAGACTAATGTAAACATTAGGTGATGAAATATCATGACTGTTATAACTCCAAAATTTTTTGTTTATTTGCTTCCTTAAAATGTTCACATTACACTTATCAATGACAATTTGTGGTAGATAGTGATGTCCTAAAATTACATGAGTGTATGACACCATTAACGTTAAAAGGGAAAGGAATTAGAAGAAAAAAAGCGGTTTATAATGTATGAAAATAAGGTGGCAACAATCAAAGTGGAGCACTACATTATTTGCATATCCAAATGCAAGAGCATTATTACTGAGAACAGAATATAAAGATTTAAATTGTCAAAAAATATTTCATTACCCAAAATAAAATTGATTATAGTTCAACATCATCTTCACCATACATCTGCTCAGTTTTTACCAAGCTTAAGATTAACTTCAAAGCTCGATGTCGCAAAGCTATTTTCAAGCAATAAAGCTTTACAAAACTGACAACTTCATTTCTAGAAGTGCCTACAATACAAAAACTAAAACGGTAAATACTGTCATGGTTCGCATGCCAATGCAAATTAACCCCTCTATCAAATGACCCAGCCAATCATAAAAATGGTATTTCACACTAAGTCCCACATGGCATCTCATGTCCCACTTGGCATCCCATCCTATCCCTTGTCCCACATGGCATTCCACCATATCTCCCACATGGCATTCCACTCCATGTCCCACATAAAGTCCCATTTCTTCCCTTGTCCCACGTAGCATTCCACCATATGTCCCACATGGCATCCCACCCTATGTCCCACATGGATCCAATCCCATGTGCCAAATGACATCCCACTCCACATGACATCCCATCCCATGCCTTGTCCCACATGGCATTCTACCATATCTCCCACATGGCATCCCACCATGTCCCACATAACATCCCATCACATCCCTTGTCCCACGTGGCATTCCACCATGTCCCACATGGATCCCATCCCATGTGCCAAATGACTTCCCACCCCATGTCCCACATGACATCCCATCCCATGCCTTGTCCCATATGGCATTCTACCATATCTCCCACATGGCATTCCACCATGTTCCACATAACATCACATTCAATCCCTTGTCCCACATAGCATTCCACCATATGTCCCACATGACATCCTATCCTATGACCCACAAGGCATCCCACACTATGTCCCACATGGATCCCATCCCATGTGACAAACAACATCCCATCCCATGTCCCACATGACATCCCATCCCTTGTCCCACATGGCATTCTACCATATCTCACACATGGCATTCCACCATACTGTATGTCTCACACGGCATTCCACCAAATGTCCCACATGGCATCCCACCCTATGACCCACATAGCATCACACTCTAAATCCACATGGATCCCATCCTACATGTGTCTTTCACAATCCAATCATATGTACCACATGACATCCCTCCGTATGTCCCACATGGCATCCCTCCCTGTGTCCCTCACGGCATCTCTCCTTATGTCCCCCATTACATCCCACCGTATGTCCAGCATCAGTGGCTTCCCACCTGATGTCACACATGGCATCCCACCTTATGTCCCACATTGGATCCCACCATATGTTCCACATGGTATCCCTCCCAATGTCCAAATGACATCCTACTTTATGTCCAACATGGCATCACATCCCATGTCCCCATGGCCTCCTACCCTATGTCCCACGTAGCCTCCTACCCTAGGTCACACATGGCATCCCAACCTATGTCACACTCTATGTTACTCGTGGCATCCCACCCCATTTCCCACATGGCATTCCACTCTGTCCCACATGGCATTCCACATGGCATCCCACCCCATGCCCAACATGGCATCCCACCCCATATCCCACATGACATCCCATAGGCTCCATAAGAAGTCTCATCCTAGCTACCACAGTCCCTAATTCAGCATACTATATATAAAAGTGTCAATTCATATAATAACTTAAATGCAAATGACTTGTTGATTAAGAAAAAAAGGCAGTCAAATAATTATGCCTGATATAGCCCTTGGTGTATACCACATGATATATATTATATCTTATGTCCCGCATGGCCCTCATCCATGTCCCACATGGCATCCCTCCCTATGTCCCACATGGCATCCCTCCCTATGTCCATATGCAGTCACATTTTGTCACACTCCCTAAATGAGCATACTAAATAAAAAAAGTCTGCCAGTGGTCAGATCATATAATAATATATTATTATGATATCTATAATAATCATGCCTGATACAATCGTTGGTGCCCAAATATTTTGAAGAATTTTAAGGATATTAGATCACCAGTGCTACGAGAGAGACACTTGAGGATATCTGAAGAATATTGGAAAAAAATATCATTTTACATTTATCTTTAAGGAAATATTAAATGCTTTGTAAACTTTTTAAGGAAACTATTCTTCGATCTTGTCTTAAGTGTCTTTGAAAAACTAACATTTTGTAAGGATATTCTAACCTTTTGAAGAAACTCTTAACATTTTCTGAGGAATTCTCAAAAAACTTTAACATTTCTAAAGAAATCTCATGGAATCAACATTCCATAGGTCAGCATTATGCTCACAAAAAAGATTTTTTTATCATAACAGTAAATTTCAAGGTTTTTCTTAGCTAAATCTTGGCAAAATTCACTATTTTGCACAAGATGAAAAGCTTTACTATGAAATTCAAATTTGGTCATTAAAGCTATTACAGGTTACTTTTGCAAAGAATTTTACACATATCTAAGATAAAAGCTGAACAATTTGAAACAATCATCTAGAAAAAAAGTATTTACAAAACATGTCATCTGGCAAGTTGTACATAATTTTCAAAAGGTTAAGGTTATAAACATTTCTCATCTAAAAAAATTTTTCCTTGGTTACATTTGACATAATCTGCATATTTATGAATAATACTTTGTCATACTGATAAAGCTCAAAATAAAAAAAAAAAAACTGTCAGGTCTGACTAATTGCAAAAATATAAAAAAACTTACTGAAAACTCCCAACTCTGATGGTGATAGGAACAAATTCAAGTTTGGCTACCCATTTCAGTGTGACTCCCTCATATACCATGAGCTGTCCTGTTTGTGTTCCCACCAGGTAGCTGATATTGCCTTCAGATACTACAATCAAATCAAATGTGACATTGAATTTGATTGAAGAACATTTTAGAACATGTAAATACTCCTGTAATTTCTGAATATATACCACACGACGAATTCATTATTTCCATGGTTTGTTATATCTAAATCACAAAACAACAGTGAAAGAAAAATCTTTTTCACTTCAAAGAGTATACTACAGTACTTTAAACTACCTATAGATATGAAACTTTATAAGGATGTGGGATTATTTTTAGTTCTGGATGGTTTTCCTTTCTAGGTATGCCAGTAGTGAGAAGGACAACACGTGGAAAGTTTAAAAATTTAAACATTGTGAGGTTCAGCAGCAGCATTTCAAATTTAAAATTTCCCTTTTGCACATGTGGAAATAAGATGATGTAAACTAAACCTCCAAATAGCTTACTTTTGTGAAGAATTGGGAGAGTTGGTCTAACCAGAACATTAATGATGTTGAAGCTCAAATTTATCACAAAAATATTAAAAAGAGTAGTAAAGATAATATCAAAGGAAGATGAAATGGGGAGTTGCCATTTTCAAGTGGAGTTTTTGCATAAAAAATATATTGATGGTCTACTGTCATTTAATAGTATTTTATAAAAAGCAATTTATTCTTTGCAATATTCTCATGGATTATACTGTAACAATTTACATCATTTCTTTCAATAAGTTTGTCTGAAAATGCACTACTAATAAGATGCGAAACCAAGGATGTATGAACACATCCTTGGTGAAACCAGCCCTTATTTCCCTAGTGAAACAAAACAATAAGCAATGCTTTCACACGTGTCTGTTTTATAAGGCCATACCCCCAATCTAAAAGACCCAAGTTATTTTCCAGTAAAATGTGTAAATTCAACTCAGGCTACTGATGTCAAAACCAAAGCTATTTGGAGATTTAATTGACCCTTGTCCTACACATGTCTTAGCTAGAAATAATTAATGTCCCTCCAAAGAAGGAACCTGTGGAATTGGGGGATTGTCCCCCCTAAATTTGCAGAAAATATATTTTATACTCCTTGCAACATTTTTTCAGAGAAAACAATATTTAAATCTTTCATACTGTCAATACTTGTCTCACTATTTAACTGGCAATTTTCTTATTTTTGTTGGCTAAAATCGGTTTACTTTCCTTAAGAAATGAAAAAATACATAGAACTCCAGGGCACATCCCAATGGAATCCAAGAAAGTATACTTAAGGCCCCTCCAGCAATAATTTTGATAAATATAAATATTTTCATCATTCATAAGATAATTAACAAGATTTCTCTTACTTAGGTTGTATCTTCATTTTGTTGTTAAATTTCCTCAAAAGAAGGATATTTCATACAGTACCTTTTATTTTGGAAGGAAGGGGAAGAAGGGGGGGCCTTCCTCCAAATTATCAGGAGAAAGGCTTCAGTCCCCCACTTTTTCAGAAGATTACAGCACTTAATTTGAAATTTAAACTTAAAAAGCAAAAATGTTTCATAAATCAGTGTTTTTTTTGTCATTTGCTATACCTTAAATTGAAGAAACTCCAGAGCTGCACAAAACTAGCCTGCAAATTTACTTTACGTTGCAACAATGAAGATAAGTCACTCAGGCAGAAATAACCAGGAGGGGCGATTAAAAGGGGTAGTATTCCATGCTGTCCACAAAACAAGAGGATATTGTGCACTGTAGTGTGAACAAAGTGGTACCTCCTTGGTGTGAATAGTCAGCTAAAGGCAATTATTTACACATCAGCTTATATTTTCCAGTTTTGACCGCACATGCCGAAAAGTTTCTTTTTAAGCCTACCCACACCCGAGTTTGTTTCCTGAAAACTCAGATATGACAATTACCAATCCAACTACCTGTTTAGTGTATTGTGTTTCCACTCCAAACAATAATTGTTTATTTTAGAAGTCCTTTGGCCAAAACCTCTAGACTAGATACATTTTAAAAACGGGAGACGAAAGTTAACAGAAATTCCCACTGTACAGTATAACCTCAACTTTGTTGAGCTAAAATAGCAAAAGCTTGAATTAATAAACATTATGGCTATAATTAATTTTTTTCTTCAAAAGTGCCTAATTTTTTTGTTGATAGGTCATGCAGCACAAGCCACACACATTACTTACATGATGCATAAGGATAGAAACAGCTTGGGTTATATTCCAGCTTCTTTGAAAATTTCAGTGATCCATTGTCTTTCAAACAAACAACTGATCTTTCCCCTGGTAAATGAAAAACAATGATATATGAATTCAACAAAACATATCAAGTTTACATGTTAAGAAGATTGCACTATAAGTAAAGAATTATTAAGACAATGCTTTTCTTATTAAACAATAAAATCACAGAAAAATTGAAATCATTCAAAAACATAGGACCAGACCTAAAGTGAGAACATAAATGTTTATATCATAAACTGAATTTCATCCATCCCTTTATTTCATCTCTGTCATTCTTTCTACTTTACCTACTTTATCAAAATATTAAAAAGCCTGTTATGATTACTAATTGTTCATTCCACTCATTTTTCAATAATTAGATTCATGCTTTGATTGTGCAGTTTTTTAAATATATGCTAAAATTTATCATATCTGTGCTGCTGATGTTTAAATACAGTACAGATTAGAACTAACGCACGGCTATCGCGATTAGCGCTACTAAGCTACCGCACTTACCGCGGTAAGCGTATCTTTTGTTCAGCACCCCTTTTATTTGCCGCCGATCGGCACTGATATGCCTCCACAGTCGACGGTAAATGCATTATATAATCCAGTTGTGATATGTCCCTCCCCTTGTGAGTAAACGCGTTATCAAATCCTCTTAATCACTGAAGCAAAACGATGTATTGTTATCGGGGTTTAGGACTGACTTGTTGAAAATAACGATTGTGTTTACCCATGGAGCTATTAAGAGATTAATGGTTTGCCATAATATCTCATAGCTGATGTATTATGGCGATATTCGCTAGTAGGGCCTATAGTATAGGCCCCTACATTATACCAGGGAGATGTAATATTTCCCTGATTATACATACACAACGGACAGTGTATTGAGCCGCCGTAAATCTAATGTCACGTTAGGACATTATGTTAATAGAACCAGTAGAAATAAAATAATACAAACGAATGCAAAGAAAAACCATGACTCGATGAGCAAGTATCATTTTTTTAATAAGAGCTATCCCACTGCCCAGTGCCCGAATCACTAATGCAGCAAGGCTTCTTTGCCATTACATCATTAATTTATGCATACCAACAGGCTATAAGCTAACGGGTCCGCAAAAAATATATATAAACTCTCTCCACTTCGAACCAATGAAATCATTTGAGCTTGTACCCCCAAGCGAATAACACATGGTACAGGTCAATTACATACAACACATGATTGCAACGAAAGATTCCATCGCTCGTAGGCTACTATAAGTAAACATAATCACAGGAGAACGCAAGAAATTGTAACAAACAAAATTGATGAAATCCTTCATTCTTTTAAAATCTGAATAATTTTGACCGGGACTGTTGTTCAAAGGTTTATTATACACATGAAAATGAGATCAGGAAAAGGAATAAACTTTTTGAGGGAATGAATGGTTGTTTTTACTCATTGTGAAATGTGAATCATACCAGCTTGGTTTGATTTACAAAGTAAGCTGGTGATAGCACAGGGATAATTTATCTTTGTTTTACAAAAGAAGACGCAAATACATAGCATCATCAAAGCTGTTATCTGCAGGTACATTATAGAACATTATGATTCAAATCACACACACATTCGGCTGACAAAATTCTTAATCAATGACTTTTTACAAACTGTAAACCCGATTAGCATAATCCTTTTTAAATGTGCGAATCACAAATGCGCAGTAATCACCTACGAATAGGGATATTAGGCACTTTGATTTCACCGAAATCTAAGTCTAACTTGTAAAACGCACCGCGAATGTGCAGCAGTAAACAGTGAAACTAACAATAGGCCTAACGTTAGGCCATAATAAGGCTTTAAATCCCACGCAATCAAGGCCCGTTTTACAAGCTGTTAATTCGACCAAAAAACAATTGAAAATTACTTAAATCGTGACAATTAGTACAATTACATGTAAATATTACCTGATGAGTCAAATAAATTTTGAAAGAAAGAAAAAATATTGCAAAATAAACAAACAGTAAAAGGTTTTCACAGAGCTGAAATTCTGCATGCGCTGCGCAAAGATGCCGGCTATTTTTTCGAGAGGACTGATATTTCAGAACTTCCTAGTTGTGGTGGCGTATGGTGGCCCATGTGTGCAACCATCTCAAACTGGGGGTCAGTTGATAGCGCGTTGGCCAATGGCCATGCCATTTGGGTTAAATGCTTACTCTTAGAGATACAATTTGCATCGATCCGTTTTCATGTTTTATCTTATTTGAAGATATATCTTTAAAATCAGTGTTAAAAAAACATTTAAAAGTTAAAATAGCTGATGATGACATACACCCACTGTGACCCACAACTTATATGCAAGTATAATGCACACACTAACGGTGTACGAAAACGCGATATAGGCCTACAGGTAATATATTATGTAGGCGCACTGTATACATGTACTGTACTGCATGCAGTGTCAGATCTACGAAACCAGAGTGCAGAGGCCCATTATGTTACGTTATACAAATACAGTACAAAATAAACCGCACTGAACTCATACTAGGTTACGTTGACTCCGACCACGAGAATAGGGTCTGCAGTCACCAAGCCTAGCTCAAGTTCGAATGATTTTGACGGATTATAGCCTAACTGTGATGGCTTACGAAGGCAACACAATGGCGTGCATGTTTGAAAGTCTTAATGTGATTCTTCTTGCACAAGTTTCAGTATAAAACTTAAAAGTTGATTGACGGAGGCGGACAATGGAATATCGATTTTACCGCGGTAACTCACGTTATAGGCCTAATGCTTAGGTTTTCTTCACAACATGGAGCATAGGAAGATATTGATTTTGGCGCGCTTACTAACGCTAACCTGCGATTTGCGGTAAGGTTCAGCTATTCATCACCTGAGGTAACCGCGGTAAGGGAGGTAAGCGCACACGGTAAGTGCGTGCGGTAGTTCTAACCTGTACTGTAGGTTATAACATTTTCAACAGAAATTTGACTTCAAAGAAGATATGATAACTAGAAGAGTGCAGTTGCCCAGTGATTAGGGCATCGGTCTCATACTTAAAAGGTACCAGCATCGAATCTCAGCTAGGGTGCTGTACTGTGTCCTTGAGAAAGACACTTTATCCCATTTACTTCAATTCCCTTCCCTCAGCTGTGAAATGAGTACCAGTGGGACAGTTAGCCTGCGATGGACTGGTGCCCCATCCAGGGGGAGTTAAGTACTCTCATCCTCTTAGCACCATGAAAACCCAAGTATAAGCATCGGCTCTATAAGTCCTCGAGGCTTGATAGGATTAAACTTAACATGAACTGCAAGTGCACTAACTCACCTAACACCATTATGACTGGTGATCCGCTATGAACAGGTGCAATAATTATGTCCAATGCAGGCTCTCCTAAATTAAAAGACCAATCCATCTGAGGAGAAAATAAACAACAAGTCATATGTCACAACTGTTTTCGGCATAATGACTCTACAGGAGGACATGGGGAAGAGGAATGGGGATCAAGGTGGAGGCATTCAGATTAATGATTTTTCTTTCATCCTGAAATACAAAGGGATTTCACCTCATAAATGGATTATTGAAGGATGCCTGTGCCACAGTATTTTCGTTTAATTCTGTACATAATAAACGATCCTTTTTTTCTATTGTTTATCGTGTACACATTCACATGCCAAAAATTTAAACCCCACAATGTAGGCCTAACTATCGCGATCGCTAGCCCAAAAAATAAGTAAGAAATGTCACAAATTTGAGTAGGGGCCTATATTAAGTCTTCAAATTGCCTGTTAGGCTGACAAAAATAATGATCCATGGTTTGAACGTGCTTTAAACAGATGCAGAAATGAATTATCCGCAAGTAAATTGCCGTGTCTTGCAAGCATCTTGAAGTTTTCAACACTTATGACAGTGCCATGCAAAGTTTCAAAAGTACGTCGCTAGAGTAGAAGAGATACTCCAACCCAGAGTGATTCCCAACTGCACTGTATTTGATGCAACCCTCTTAGGAAAATAGCTGTGATGTTTGTGAACCACGCTGAAATCTCAGCAACTCCAAAACATTTTTGTTTATTTCGCAATCGTTTTTCTTTTTTGTGCAATTTACTCGACTCATCAGGTAATCTTTGCATTTATTTGTGGTGAAGATAACAATCAATGCTTTTTTGTCTGTGTATTTCTGGGTCCGTTTTACAGCTTGTAAAACAAGTGTTCACCTAATTCAGATTTATGCCTAACAATAGTAATGTAGCATTGTTAATGTCCCACATGGCATCACACCCCATGTCCAACATGGCATCCCATCCCATGTCCCACAAGGCATTCCACCATATATCCCACATGGCATCCCATCCTATGTCCCACGTGGCATTCCCTCCTGTCCCACATTGGATCCCACCATATGTCCCACATGGTATCCCTCCCATTGTCCCACATGGTATCCCTCCCATTGTCCCACATGGTATCCCTCCCCATGTCCAATGAGGCCTCCTATCCTATGCCATCCCCCCCCCCCTATGTCACACATGGCTCCCACCCATGTCCCACATGATATCCTATCTGATATCTCATATGGCATCCCACCCCATATCCAACATTGCATCCCATCCGATGTCCCACATGGCCTCCCACCCTGTCACAAGTGGCATCCCACCCTGTGTCACACCTGACATCCAACCCTATATCCCACATCGCATCCCACCCTATGTCACATGTGGCATCCATGTCCCATCCCATATCCCACATAGCATCGAATCCGATGTCCCACATATCATATCCCACCCTATGTCCATATACTCCACAAGCAGTCTCATCATAACTATCACAGTCCCTGATTGAGCATACTAAGTATGAAAGTCTGTCAGTTCATATAACTTGGGGAGGCGAGCCAACTTTCAGTATGCGGCATGCTGCCGAATCTCGGAAAACTGCAGATTTTTTTCTATTCATGGCAGATTAAATGAACCCATAAAACATGGTTCAGTGAAGCCATTGTACCAACACTCATTCCTGCATAACAAAGGGAACAATACCTCGCAATATTGCGCAGGATAACGCTGGTAATCTTGTTGGAAAGTTCCTCCAACCACAGAGGTAGTGCTCCAAGCATGAAGCTAATTATAGCTCCATGCTCCAACTGAACAAAGAATGAGGCACAGTTAAATTAATCTTATTTCCATAACAGGATGGGATTTGTGAAGGTCAAGAACTCTGAATATAAAAAAAATAATTAAACCTGTTATTGCCTGCAATGCATGTTACAAAATAATATCACAATACAACTGACCATGACCAACTCGCTGCTACAGTACTGTTCTGTCTCAGTTGACAATTGTGTCGGGTCAAAATGCATCTGTTTTTACAACTGGGGAAAAAAAACTGGAAATAAATAAGTGCCCAAATGAGCTTCCAGCTCTCGATTTTGTAGTAATTATGAAATTGATCCTTCATCAAAAAAAAAAGGAGAAAGAAAGCAATTTCAAAATATCTTTTAAGTCTTTTTCATTCTTGTCTTTCACAACGGGAACATTTTAAGAACCGAGAAATCATGACCAGGACCAGATACAATGTTTTCCATTATTATTTTTGTGGCTATGTTTGCTATGTTTTATCTATGTTACGTGCATGTTCCTTTTTTCATGGATTGATGACCATTCAATGTTTCATTCAAACTCAGGATTTTTAAGCTTTGGCTTATTTTAGGCTATATACTTGTACACTGAAATATTACTGATGAAAATGAAAAAAATAAGAACCCTACAGTGACTGAAACAAAATAATCAACTTGCTCAATTTTGCCTATTATTCCAAATTTACTCCAAAATACTTCTTAAATCAAATGTTAAATCCTTCAATTTTTTTTAATATGAATAGTGAAATCCCCAATGGATAATGGTCCGAAGTCATCAAAATTCCTTCTGTCCAGCCCGGCGGCATGTAAATGTAAACCCCTACACTATACAAAAAGGCTGACAAATCCTTGTAAAACAGCTCTTTCCATCTTTGTTTCATTTGGTAACAAAGATTTGTTGATGAAAATGAAGACGATGAAGTAATACAGCAAACTGGTATGCACCACAGAAAGGTTGAGTAGTTGAAGGGAAATAACTCAGATCGGCAACTTTCTCAATTCATTACTAGTATTCCTCCTGCACACTGAGCGCCTAGAGCTTTATCTCGTCCGAACATAAAATGAAAGTTTTTAAACTAAACCAAGTTTTCGTGGGAACTGCCCCAGTACCCCACATAATTATTGTTCAAAGGCGCTTGTTCAAAGGCGCTTGTTCAAAGGCGCTTGTTCAAAGGCGCTTGTTCAAAGGCGCTTGTTCAAAGGCGCTTGTTCAAAGGCGCTTGTTCAAAGGCGCTTGTTCAAAGGCGCTTGTTCAAAGGCGCTTGTTCAAAGGCGCTTGTTCAAAGGCGCTTGTTCAAAGGCGCTTGTTCAAAGGCGCTTGTTCAAAGGCGCTTGTTCAAAGGCGCTTGTTCAAAGGCGCTTGTTCAAAGGCGCTTTGTTCAAAGGCGCTTGTTCAAAGGCGCTTGTTCAAAGGCGCTTGTTCAAAGGCGCTTGTTCAAAGGCGCTTGTTCAAAGGCGCTTGTTCAAAGGCGCTTGTTCAAAGGCGCTTGTTCAAAGGCGCATGTTCAAAGGCGCTTGTACAAAGGCACTTGTACGAAGGCGCTTGTTCAAAGGCGCTTGTTCAAAGATATCATATTTTATTGAAACCCAATTCTGGGTGATTTATGACCTGGCAGGAGGTGGCCTATTTGTTATTATCAAGAGTGCACGGTTTGTTGAAAGATGATTTAAGCACAGATAAACCTAGCAATTCATTTTGTGAAATTTATTAATGACAACCTGGGGTTACAGGTGCAGGAGTTGGATGCTACAGTGAATATATGGAGCCTATTGGAGGTAGTTGTCTTTTTAGAAAGAAAAAAATATTTTTAAACTAGAGCTGTCTGAATGACAGCATCCTCAATTATTTAAAGATGCTTGGTTTGTAAACACGATATCTCATTCATTCACTTTTGAATAATGCTTACTTATTAAATGATGACATACATCTAATAGGCACTGCAATTACTGTAGCAAAGTATGAAATGTCAATATTTTGATGAATTCCACCTGAAAGTCATCTATTCCCCTCCAATGCCATCCATTCGTTCCTTCCTGATAACATCCTTCCCTCCCTCTCCAATGCCAACCATCAATCCATCCCTCCCTCCGCGATGCCATCCAAACCCTCCCTCTGCAATGCCATCCATCCCTCCCTCCGCGATGCCATTCATCCCTCCCTCCGCGATGCCATCCATCCCTCACCAATGCCATCCATCCCTCTCCTCCCCGATGCCATCCAGCCCTTTCTCCTTCCCCAATGCATCCACCCATCCCTAACCGATGCCATCCATCCCTAACAGATGCCATCCATCCCTAACAGATGCCATCCATCCCTAACAGATGCCATCCATCCCTAACCGATGTCATCCATCCCTCTCTGCCTGATGCTATCAACCCCAATGCCATCCATCCCTAACAGATGCCATCCATTCCTAACCCATGCCATCCATCCATCTCTCCCTAATGCTATCAATCCCTACCCCAATGCCATCCATCCCTAACCGATGCCATCCATTCCTAACCAATGCCATCCATCCCTCTCTCCCTGATGCCAATCCTTACCCCAATGCCATCCATCCCTAACCGATGCCATCCCTCCCTCCTCCTCCCCAATGCCATCCATCCCTCCCTCCCCAATGCCATCCATCCCTCCCTCCCCAATGCCATCCATCCCTCCTCCCCAATGCCATCCATCCCTCCCTCCCCAATGCCATCCTCCCTCCCTCCCCAATGCCATCCATCCCTCCTCCCCAATGCCATCCATCCCTCCATCCCCCTCCCCAATGCCATCCATCCCTCCCCCTCCCCAATGCCATCCATCCCTCCCCCCTCCCCAATGCCATCCATCCCTTCCTCCCCAATGCCATCCATCCCTCCCTCCCCAATGCCATCCATCCCTCCCTCCCCAATGCCATCCATCCCTCCCTCCCCAATGCCATCCATCCCTCCCTCCCCAATGTCATCCATCCCTCCTCCCCAATGCCATCCATCCTCCCTCCCCAATGCCATCCATCCCTCCCTCCCCAATGCCATCCATCCCTCCCTCCCCAATGCCATCCATCCTCCCTCCCCAATGCCATCCATCCCTCCCTCCCCAATGCCATCCATCCCTCCCTCCCCTCCCCAATCCCATCCATCCCTCCCTCCCCAATGCCATCCATCCCTCCCCTCCATCCCTCAATGCCATCCATCCCTCCCTCCCCAATGCCATCCATCCCTCCCTCCCCAATGCCATCCATCCCTCCCTCCCCAATGCCATCCTTCCTCCCTCCCCAATGCCATCCATCCCTCCCTCCCCAATGCCATCCATCCCTCCCTCCCCAATGCCATCCATCCCTCCCTCCCCAATGCCATCCATCCCTCCCTCCCCAATGCCATCCATCCCTCCCTCCCCAATGCCATCCATCCCTCCCTCCCCAATGCCATCCATCCCATATGTAATTACCATCTTACATGTTGTTCATTAAGATCCTTATAATCAAGTTCTAAATTCCAAAGCCAATTCTAATGCAGTGCAATGAACTCTTCTGAAATTAGTCAAAGAAGCACATCTCATTGTTGAATAAATGCAAAAATTCCTGATTAAATAACTGGCCACCTGTAGTACCTTGGTAGAAGTTATTTGTGCACTTTGAAGAATGAAAAGAGTAATCAATGGTCTATGTCCCTTTTCAAATGTAAATTGCATACTATGTTTGTTTGTTTGTTTGTGCACATACATAAATAAAAGTCAGTTCATATAACAACTCTATTCAAATTAGCAGTCAACTTAAATAATTAAGGCCGGAGTTTAATAATTTCCACTAAAAAATCTTTAAAACAATATTTCAGATATTTTTTACCTTTTAGTTCTTTTCAAGCCTAATCATTTGTTATTTTGGTTACCATCTATGACAATGCAAATTTTAGTTCAGACATTATGCACATTCTAGAAATTTATTCCACTTTTCAATAATGTACATTTTAAATGATGACAAGCTTTTTATAGACCTTGCTCCCCAACAACTTTCACCAACACTGAGGCGGATACGGATGCCAACGCCAAGGTGAAATAGAATAGCTCCTACTATTTTTTGAATAGTCGAGCTAAAAAGGAAGGGAAAGATATCAACCAAAATATGCACAAATTTCAATAATCTGATATTCTAAAATGTCTTTTTATGCATGCACAAGAGAAGACCTCACATAAGAAATATCCCCATCCCCTCCTCCCACACCCTCCCCTCCTCCCACACCCTCCCGTCCTCCCACCCTCCCCTCCTCCCACACCCTCCTGTCCTCCCACACCCTCCCCTCCTCCCACACCCTCCCCTCCTCCCACACCCTCCCTACTCCCACACCCTTCCCTCCTCCCACACCCTTCCCTCCTCCCACACCCTTCCCTCCTCCCACACCCTTTCCTCCTCCCACACCCTTTCCTCCTCCCACATCCTTCCCTCCTCCCAAACCCTCCCCTACTCCCACACCCTTCCCTCCTCCCACATCCTCCCCTCCTCCACACCCTTCCCCCCTCCTCCCCACCCTTCCATCCTCTCACACCCTTCCCTCCTCCCACACCATTCCCTCCTCCCACACCCTTCCCTCCTCCCACACCCTTCCCTCCTCCCACACCCTTCCCTCCTCCCACACCCTTCCCTCCTCCCACACCCTTCCCTCCTCCCACACCCTTCCCTCCTCCCACACCCTTCCCCTCCTCCAACACCCTTCCCTCCTCCCACACCCTTTCCTCCTCCCACATCCTTCCCTCCTCCCAAACCCTCCCCTACTCCCACACCTTCCCTCCTCCCCACCCTCCCCCTCCCACACCCTTCCCTCCTCCCACACCCTTCCATCCTCCCACACCCTTCCCTCCTCCCACACCCTTCCCCTCCTCCCACACCCTTTCCTCCTCCCACATCCCTTCCCTCCTCCCACACCCTTCCCTCCTCCCACATCCTTCCCTCCTCCCACACCCTTCCCTCCTCCCACACCCTTCCCTCCTCCCACACCCTTCCCTCCTCCAACACCCTTCCCTCCTCCCACACCCTTTCCTCCTCCCACATCCTTCCCTCCTCCCAAACCCTCCCCTACTCCCACACCCTTCCCTCCTCCCCCACACCTCCCCTCCTCCCACACCCTTCCTCCTCCTCCCACACCCTTCCATCCTCCCCCACCCTTCCCTCCTCCCACACCCTTCCCTCCTCCCACACCCTTCCCTCCTCCCCACCCTTCCTCCTCCCACACCCTTTCCTCCTCCCACATCCTTCCCTCCTCCCAAACCCTCCCCTACTCCCCACCCTTCCCTCCTCCCACACCCTCCCCTCCCCACACCCTTCCCTCCTCCCACACCCTTCCATCCTCTCACACCCTTCCCTCCTCCCACACCATTCCCTCCTCCCACACCCTTCCCTCCTCCCACACCCTTCCCCTCCCACACCCTTCCCTCCTCCCACACCCTTCCCTCCTCCCACACCCTTTCCTCCTCCCACACCCTTCCCTCCTCCAACACCCCCTTTCTCCTCCAACACCCTTTTCTCCTCCAACCCCTTCCCTCCTGCTTCTACCTCCCTCCTTCTCCTGCTCCGCCCCTCCCCTTCCTCTGCCCTCCCCTATCTCCCGCCCCTCCCCTTCTCCTGCCTCTCATTATCTACGCCTCTCTCCTCCTCCAGCACCTCATTGCCGTCAGTTTTGGTGGAGCAATTGGGAAACATGGGGAGGGGAGCCCAATCAACCAAATTATACATATATTAAGAAGTATGCCACACCCCAATTTCAATAATCTAATATTCTAAAATGTATTTTCATGCATGCAAAAGAAAAGATATCACATTAGAAATATCACCCTTTCCCCTCCCTCCACTCTCCTCTCCCACTCCTTCCCTCTCCCACCCATCCCCTCTCCCGTCCCTCCCTTCTCCCCTCCTCCAGCCCTTCCCCTCCTCTACCCCCTCCATCCTCCCGCCCTTCCCCTCTTTCTGCCCTTCCCCTCCTCCCACCTCTCCCCAGCCCCCCTCTCTCCTCCTCCAGCACCTCATTGCAGCCTTTTTTTGTGCAGAAATTTTAAAAAACATGGGTATGCCGAACCCATGGACAAAATTATGTATACTATATATGCATATATAATGGAGTATGCCCCACCACAATTTAAATAATCTGATATTTTAAAAATGTCTTTTTAAAATCAGCGCCATAGAACCCCCCCCCCCCCCCCCTTCCTTCCCCCTCCTAGACTCTACTCCCCTTCTTGCTGTCATACTAATTGAATTTTGTGGATACATTTTATAATCTTGAGAGGGGGAAAAACCATCTACCAAATGCTATTATATCCTTTAAATGATAAACAAATTCGATCAACAGTTGTCCCTCAATCTTCAGGCACTTCCTGCACTGTGTTACATGTATTCAGTGGGAATTAAGGGATGATGCAAATCTGCATTCGCATATAAGTTACCACTAAGTTTTGGTTTGATAACCAGATCAGATCACAAGGAATCCCCATATGTCATCCCACATTTGGAACACAATGCATAATCAGAGCCACATGCAGAATTTTCTCAAATCTTCAGCTCTTTAAAGTACCTTAAATGTGTAAAATTTGAGACTAAATTTGTTCTTTTTTATCTGCTTGGAATCTCACAGATAACAGAATTGTTTTCAAATCAAGTGCCATTTTAGAACCTGGGCCAAGTTTCTACAAACAAAACCCATGGAGCAGGTTATTGATAGATATCATGTTTGACTGACACTTTTATGTAAACAGGTAAAACCAAATCAAAAGACATTCGGAGGGAATAGACATCTAGCATTTTGTAAAGTGTACAAATGTGAATAAATTGACTGAGCATGGGAGAGGGGTGATGGGGGCACGGCTAGACAAAAACAAATCAAGAAAATGGGATTGGGGACGGGACAACAAGGTTAATTTACCAATTTATGTTTTCATTAATGAGAATGCCCCCACCCCAGATTTATTCATGTACAGTAGCAATCCCAATTTGTCCCATCAAACTTCCTCAAGGGGGATCATAACAAAAAACCAACTCTCACCAGCCTATCTATAACAATTTTACTCCCCTCCCCTTCCTCATTACCACTTATTAAAGTTGATACAGGTAAGACTTAAGATATCTGGAAGACAAGAATATCAAAATGCATGAAAATGAGAAGGGGGCAGACCATTAAACCTCTGTTAGTATTTCCCTTCAAATCTTAATTAACTGGATCATGCTAAAGGAAGTCAGCTAGTAGCTGGCCTTAATTTTGTAAACAAAACTGAGTGTTAAGGGTGCCTGGAAAAGGGCGGAAAGTTTGCCATTTTGTTTTTATGTATGTGTGGAATTCAAATATTTTAGTGGTTTTATTCAGCACCTTCAAAGAAATCTTGTAAAAGGAAATTTTAATATGATCATAGAGAAATGATAATAAATTTCTGGTCTGAAATTTGGGATCCACAATCATACAGTCGCTCAACTCAGTTGCGTCTACATGGTTTTGTTACAGTTCTTTAGTTTTGGAAATAGAATTTGATGAATATTCAGTATTTTGATGCATACTTTTCAACAATGGAAGTCACAACTAATTTTCAAAATGCGGAGCTAAGATATTTTCACTGAGAATTTAATTTAATTAATTTGGGGCAGTTTTCTTTCATGTTTCACTTTATTTATTGATGGAAAGACCACAAATTTTGTTTTTGTTTCTCATTACGTTATTACTTTTTTTTTTATTTGTAGGAGAGATTTCAGGACTTAATTTTACCTGATTTTTGGAATAGACATATATTTCTGAATAAAACATGAAATCTTGAGTAAGTTGATCTTGTTTATACTTTTATTTCGCTGATCCTTTGCTTGTCTTTTTATCTATTTGATTTGCATTTTGTTTCGGGCCGCACCTGCAATGAGAGTAGTGGCGCCGCAAGTAGTGGCCATGATTTCCTATTTTTCAAGTAGTAAATTTTTTGTTGAAAGTTCAGTTTAATTCAATGAACAAAATACTCTGCATAGTAGGCCTAAATTGAGTATATTTCCCTGCCCTGGGAATTTTCCATGATGCTAAACAATGTGTGTGCGGCATACAAAACATCTGAAAGGAAATTAGTTTGAAAAGAAACAACAACCAGCATATAATGAAGTCAGTATATTAAGATAATATAAAAAGAGTGTAGACCTAGAACCTAGGAGTCCTTCAAGACAGTAGAATAGTTTTTCTTCCCCTGTTTCATACAGGACTGGAATAAATTAAAACATGTTCCATTAATTGGCTACAATTTGACATAAATTTAATGACTATAATCAGGAATATGTCACTTTTATATCTAAAATAATTGATGTCTGTTATAATTATCAAAGTAAACGGCATTTATTACTTGCCTTGTTCAGTTGACCAGAATATTGAACAAGTCTTAAAAAGTTAATGAACTACAATATTTGGGGAAATTCTGGAGTGTTGGACTACTATTTCATTGAATTTAATCAAAATCATGCCCAGTTTTGAATCCCTGTTACAGGTAACAGTTATACCCCAAAGTATTGCATGTGATTAGAACATGCAACTTCAAATTCACTCATTTACATTTAACATTACCACAAGATTCTCCTGCAATCTCGCAGTGAAATATTGTATTCAGCACACAATGGATGAAAGTTAATGAGCTCTCTGCCTGAGTGCCATTGGTTGTTTTAATTTGTACGTGATTCTGTGGAAAAACGATTTCTTTTGTTTACGCAGCTTGGAGCGGCAGCTTAAAAAAGAACGCAAAATCCTGCATATCTCGACATGGCTATGCCCCCTTATGCAAATTGAACTGTTGCATAAGAAAATAAAGGCAGAGTCAAATAATCATGCCTGATATAGCCCTTGTACATACCACATGATATATATCCCATCCTATGTCCCACATGGTCCCTCCCACATGGCATCCCTTCCTGTGTCCCACATGGCATCCCTCCCTATGTCCATTTGCAGTCACATACTATCTCACTCCCTGACTGAGCATAATAAAAATAAGTCTTGTCAGTTCATATACTGTAGCAACTTTATGCAAATAACTAGAATAATAAAGGAGAGTTTAATAATCATGCCTGATACAGCTGTTGGGGTACAAATATTTTGAAGAATTTTAAAGATTTTAAACCTCAAGTGATATGAGAGAGACTTGAGGATCTCTGAAGAATATTGGAAAATTATATAATCTTACAGTTATCTTCTAAGGAAATATCAAATGGTTTGCAGACATTTTAAGGAAACTAGTCTTCAATCTGTCAAAGAATCTCTGAAAAAATCCAGCCTTCAATAAGGATATCTATAAAAACTTTAGCATTTTCTGAGGAGTTCTCAATAAACTTTCAACATTTTTTAAGACAATCTCTGGAAAAACTGTGGACGGCCGGATGGCTAAACAGACAGATGAACAAAATTGCCATTACATATGTTCGCATTATGCTTCGCATGCTCACCATAAAGAAAGAAATCCTTTGTTGACGTTCATTAAGTTTGAATTGCAAGATCATTGATTGAAAGTTGTGTGGTGTGAATGTTATTGATTTTGAATGCAACGTATTGTTGGGAAACTGACAAGGGCACTTTCTGGGTGAATTTTCCGTGTTAAGGATGCAATAATTTTGTAAACGGTAAACAATGTTTTCAATCGTGTACACAATAATCTGTAACGGTCGCATCCCTATGTGCACTATCGGGCACTATCTTAATGATGATACATGTGCCAAACTCATAGTATCTCTTGTTTTATCGCAGTTAGACTATGCTAATTCCCTTCTGGCTGGCATTCCTGATAGTACACTTCGTAAACTTCAACTTGTTTAAAACCTGCCAGGATTGTCTCTAAGTCACCTTGCCGTGCCCATATCACCCTTATCTTACAGAATTCACATTGGCTCCCTGTAGTCTATAGGATTAAATTCAAAGTTTTATGTTTTATCTTTAAGTGTCTGATAGGCAATGCACCTCATTATCTTATTGATTTGGTTTCCCTTTATTGTCCCAGTCGTTCCCTTTGTTCTGCGTCAGCAAATTTATTGACTGTCCCTCGTGTTAACATAAGGTTTGGTGAGAGAATGTTTGCTTATGCTGGGCCAGTTCTCTGAAATGCCCTGCCCTATCATGTCAAGGGGAGCCCAAATATTAATTCATTTAAGAAGTCAGTAAAGACATTATTTTTTCGTAGTGCTTTTAATTTGGGTAATTAGACTGTCATTGGTTTATTTGCTTAGAAATTTACCCTATTATGTTATTATGTTAAGTGTAACTATAGTTAGCATTGTAAAGCGCATTGAAACTTTGTTGTGATTGTGCGCTATATAAGTATACATATTATTATTATTATCCCTACTAGCATTAAGTATTGTTCACTGCATTAAACTGTGTGGAAAATGACTTGTTTTAACTATCTTCTCATGATTGATGCTATATTAAATTCTTGTGTATGCTACGGATAACAACAAAAAATGGAATAAAACAACACCTTCACCCTCCCCCACTCTATTTTCAAATAAGGCATCTTTGACATTCCTAAAAAAACATGTCTCATTTTATGAAATTTAAAAAAAAAAAAATTATTAATCAATCAGATTTGCTAGGAAAAATGTTTATACCTAAAATCTAATTGAAATCCAAACTTGACATTCATATGCCACTAAACAACGATATCAAAATAAATCTCACCGAGATTCTTTTCCCTGACGAAACCTTCTGCGATTCCTCCTTGGTTTTTGTATCTGTAGCAACCGCTAAAATCTGATACTTGTAACATTCAACCTGCCAACATGATGACACCGTAACAAATGAATCTGTCCGTGGGATGTATGCCAGGGGGCCTGGCAGCAGAAAGCCAGGAAGAAAACGAGTGAACGCAAAGCTTTCTTGTTCAAAAAACGACACTGTCCCATCCATTGATTGCACGCACAAGAAATCCTTCCCTGAAGACCAAGAAAATGATCAAATATCAAGCTGTTGTTCAAACATCAAGTTGTTGATAAAACATCCAAGTTGTTGATCAAATATCAAGTTGTTGATCAAATATCAAGTTGTTGCAAGGAACATTCTTGAGGTCGGCATATTTCATTATGAAAATTACTTTCATAGCAAACCAGTGCAAAGGGGAAAACAAGCCAGTTCTTTAAGGAAATTTGTTCACCGTTGTAGTGAAATAACTTGGCTTTGCGAGCAAAACAAAACAAACTTTGTTGTTTATTGCAGTTTCTAAATGGAGGGCTCTAGGTGTTTATTGCAGTTTCTAAATGGATGGCTCTAGGTGTTTATTGCAGTTTCTAAACGGGGGGCTCTAGGTGTTTATTACAGTTTTTTAACAGAGGGCTCTAGGTGTTTATTGCAATTTCTAAATGGAGGGCTCTAGGTGTTTACTGCAATTTCTAAATGGAGGGCTCTAGGTGTTTGTTGCAGTTTCTAAATGGAGGGATCTAGGTGTTTATTGCAGTTTCTAAATGGAGGGCTGTAGGTGTTTATTGCAGTTTTTACATGGAGGCTCTAGGTGTTTATTGCAGTTTCTAAACGGAGGGCTCTAGGTGTTTATTGCAGTTTCTAAATGGAGGGCTCTAGATGTTTATTCTTTCAGGGTTAAAAAGCCTTACCTTTGACTCCTCCAAATGATCCAATGACTAAGTTGTACGCTGTTCTTTGCAGGTTGTGTTCAAACACCATTTTCATCTGATATTGTGTGCCATGTTCAATGTTTGCTGATGATGCTACAAAAATAAATCAGTAACTTTATTCAGAGAAATTCTTTTAAACATTTCTTCACAAAAACTCATTTATAGAGTAAGTTAATTTTCAATGTTAGATTGACATTCTGACTATCACCACACTTACTGTATGTTGCTTTAAAATTCAGTAAAATGTAAACAATTTCTTTCATTAAAGAGACAATATCCAAATAAACAAGAATCTACTTGGAAGACAAAGACAAAGATTTTAGCTTCTGCTACCTGAACGCACATTTAGATTTGTTACTTACCTGTAATTGAGTATACTGCAAGTTTCCTTGGGTGAAGAATAGCTAGATGCAAGGCTTCTGAAACCCTACCATAAAAATTCAAGACAGAGATAAATTTTCTTGGTATGGAAATCACATTTATGATGATCCATGAATCAATATCTATCTTTTATAAAGACAAACAAAGGTTGACGGTATGAATTTGTAACTTTCAATTTTTTTTTAACTGCTCACATAACAGTAAAGGCTTGTGCAATACTAGAGAATTCACATTAAACAAAGCAACCTTCCTCAATATTATTACAAGGTTTGGTTTGTTGATGTTTAGTTTAATGGCACTGTTTTACAACAAGTTCTTACAAACTGTGTATTTTGTCATGTAGATTTACAGTATGTATGTAGGTATGTACAATATGTATGTATGTACAATTTTTATATCGCCTTTGCCAAAGGTTGCAAAGCGCTCAAGGTAGTTGCAAATCAAGAAAACAAAAAGATAGGGAGTAAAGAATAATGTCAAGTTGAAGGAAACAAGTGGGACTTAAAGTCTCTTAAATTGTCCAATAGAGGTAGCACAACACACGTCGGAAGGGAAGGAATTCCACATATTTCTAACCATTGCATGTAAGCCACCTCTAGTGCAGGTGCGCTATTCAACTAGAAGCTTTCTGAGGAGGAGCGTAGAGTGCTAACATAAACATAATGTAGAAAGCAGTTTTAAATATATGCCACTTATTTGTGCATCAGTTTCTTTGGTGAGGCTTAATGGCACCACAACAGCAAAGGGCAAATGGTGCCTGAGAGGTCAGATTATATCAGAGGTAGGAAAAAATATTAGAGGAATCATCAGGCATGGAGCTATGATCATTAGAGGAAGTGGAAGAGGTAAAAAAGTATGGAAGCAGGGGCAGATGGAAAAGAAGACTTAATATAGTTATAGATGGGGTTATGATGAAATTGTTCTGTTTTCTGTTAGAAAGATGTGTTTGTTCGAGTGAATCCCGGATATCTCTTCAAAATGAAGCAGATTTCTGATGGCATTCGTGCTAATTGTTGTTTACTATATTAAACGGGCCTACAGTAGCACTGTAGTGTATGTACATACCGTGTGTGCAACATGTGTACAAGATACAAGATAAACAATGGAGTTGGTTCCATCTGACTTTTTGGCGTATTATCGGTTAACCGATAAACGACCAATTAAGATGATCGTTCATGGTTTAATGAACTAAGCGAAATGCACGTCCCTAATTTAAGGCTGAGTAAAAGAAAGGACAGACTTGGAGTCTGAGGAGAAGAAATATTGCCAGAGTGGAGAGTATTCAATATACTTGAGGGCAAGCAGGATGGCCTTAGCTTCAGCCAAAAAGATAGATAAGTACTTGGGAAGCCTGTTACTGAGGATGATGTCTTGGATGATGCAGAAACTGTCTTGTTGCCTTCCTTGGAATCATCTGTATAGATGGAGGTGTAGTTGGAAAGGTGGTGTTTGATTTGGTTGTGGAGGTTAATGAAGAGGTTGGGGTGGGTTTAGGCTTTGTGATGAGAGGAAAGGCCCAGGTGGATAGAAGGGGGAAGGGGTGGCCCATGGATGAAAAGAGGGCCAGGAGAAGGTGCCAAGAGTGGAGGGGTTGATGTCAAGATGTTGGAGGTCGGGTTTGATGCGTAATCTGAGCGGGGATATGGTTTTAGACCTATAAAAGAGGGTGAAGATATTGGGGTACCTGATGAGGTTGTGAACAAGGTTACAAATGTTGGCGAGAGCTCTAGAGGCATAGAAAAGACATCTTTCTACACCTAAACAAAAAGCGGGTATTTGTTGGCTTTGATGTGAAGGCTATGGATTGGGGAGGTCTTGTAAGCACCAAGACAAAGCGTGAGGGCTTCATTTTGGATGCTGTTAATGTGACTTAAGGTAAGAGTTGTGAGCATCACAGTAAACAATATTGCCAGTCAAGTTTGGCATGAATGACGAGGCTGAAATTTTTGAGGAGAGTGTAGGGATCACACCCCAAGTTGTGTTGGAGAGAAGGCAGAGAAGGTTGAGAGAGTTGTTACAGTTCTACTTCAGGTTGGTGTTCATGGGGATCTAGGGTTAGACCCAGGATCTTAGTGTTGTCAACATTTGGGATGCAATTGTCATTGACTGGAAGGTTAGGGTTGGGGTGGAGTTTGTTGAAATAAAAGAAGTGCATGCAAACTGTTTTGTCTTCAGAGAATTTAAAACCATTATTTTTGCACCAGACTTGCAGCTGTTTGAGGCTGAGTTGGAGTCTAATGAGAGAAAAGCTAGGGAAGGAGTAGAACATGGTGAAGTTGTCCATGTAGAGGGCTCATTCGATGTTGGGGCCAAGATTGTCCGCAATGTTGCTAATGCTACAATTGAAGAAAGTTGGGGAAAGTATGCTGCTTTGGGGGACACCCTCTTTTTGGGGGTAGGGGTTGGAGAGGATGTGGCCTGGAACTGCCTGAGAAAGAGAAAGTTTTGGATAAAGATGGGGAGGTGGCCTTTAAGGCCAATGGTGTGAAGCTTACCAAGTACTCTTGAAAGCTTTCTCTAGATCAAAAAAGATGGCAATGAGGTGTTCCTTTTTCACAAACGATTCCTGAATGGCAGTCAAGTGTGATAATGGTCCAGGGTACCAAAAAGTTTGAAAAGCAGCTTTAGTAGGAGAAGAGGATCCTATGTGATTCAAAAACGAGAACTTCAATTTTAAAACAAATACCTTCAGACACCGGCATCCAATGTTGATGAAAAAATCTGAAATGGTTCTGTTGATTAAAATTTAAAATCCAACAAAGTGTGCAATGTTGTTAGCAGGGAGGGTTGGGATTAAATTGAATTTGTATCAAAATCAAAGATATCATTTCAATAATACAAATTAGATTCTGAAAAGGAAATAAACTGCATAAAACACAACATAAATGCATAGCAATAGTTAATCATTGAATTAACCTCACTGAATTGGATGATTGACAGCTTTTTAACCAATTACCACATAAATATGCCTAGTAACAAAATCTGCATAAATAAAAAGGGGCAAAAATCCTACGCGGTACTAGTACAGTGCTGCTAGCTAGTGACGCATGCTTATGCAGTCAGATACTGCACAAAACAAATTTTCTGCAGACACAGACTGAGTGACGACAAGATAGTGAACAAAATTGCACCTACGGGCCCACTACAGGCTTTATAAATCCGATTCCTGTAACCCAGAACAATTACATGTAGCAAAGGCAATTTTGTTTATTCCGTCTGCTAAGAACTCTAAAGACCCAGAGAAGTGCCATAAATGGATCAAAACTTGTGGCAGGACACATGAACATCTAAATTTCAACACATTGGTCATGCATGATTGTGGATTTGAGGTTTGCTTGCCCCACCTAGTTACTGCGTTGCCATGGTAAGTGTGGCTTATTTTCCTAAACTAAATTTAGGACCCTTACAATTGACAATGCATAACATCTTGAGTGGTGCACTCAACTATGAAAGTTAAAGCAATACGTTTGCATATCAACTTACGAAACAAATTTGCCAGCTTCAACCTGTAGTATTGGCTGAGAGAGCTGAACCTCAATTAAGACATCCTCCGCTTTTAAATTGTCTCCTTTAGTGGACTGTGGTTGATAGATTCGTAAAACTCCACTGTAACTCCCAACGATAACTTTATCTAAAAATATCACAGCAGAAGAACAACATGTGAGTATTAGAGCAACAACACAAGACAAAATTGTACAAATGTGACAGTTATCTCTATCTTCGCATAGTTCAGTTAAATCCATTCGAGCCATTAGGCCCATAGGGCCAGTGCTTATCCCGGTTTAGCATAATTAATACTAAAAGCAAACAAATGCTTTAAAAATTAGCACTAACAATGTTTTCAAACTTTGGCACAGATTTTTATGGTAATTTCATCTTCACTTGAATAATTTTGATAAAATTTGAACAATTTTCATGGTTGTCAATAAGCTTTAAAAACAAATATTGCCTATAGGGCCTATCTGTCCATTTTCCAACTGTTTTTCACAATGCTTTCACTTAATTTTGTGCTCCTTCGTATGGTCACATATTCAGCTTATTAAAGAGACTCACAGGTAGACTGATAAACAGGCATGGATACAACAAACTTGTGTAAGATCTTATGCTGAGGCCTAAACTTTTTCAATGTTTCTGTGCTTGATTAGGAACCATGTAAAGAGCATTTTTTGATGCAAAGTGGTATTTGAAGATATTATGTAAATATTCTGCAATGATTTCTGTTCACATTTGATCTTTTTGTTGCAGAGAAGAGATTACCTTGCACAGAATAGTAACTATGGCCTATGTATGAAGTCATATAATTTGCATATTGATATTTCTATAATATCGTTATTTTTCAGATGATATCCATATTGCATATTAATCATATCGCCTAAACTTAATATTATAAAATCTTAACATTTGCTCAGCTTCAAATGTTATCGTTCCAACTTAATACTCTTTCTAAAAAGCAATTAAACACAAAATATGATGTGTTACTCGTCCTTCAAATACAGCATTAGCAATTAAAAAATCCACTCACCAAACAGTGAGTTGTTGTTGTCTATGTTGGCTACACACAAACTGCCATGATCAAAAGCCTCCTCTGAACCAATGGAGACACTCCACCAGTCCCTTGCCTTAAAGAGGGACATCTCTCACCTCAAGATCAACAACCAGACTACAGAACGAAAGCAAAGAAAGATTAATAATAACAATCATAGTACTGCATTCTAGCATAGCTCTATGTCCAACATTTGCATATTCAAAGTGCTTACATTGTGGCAGCTAAAGAAGGTGCCCATGCCTGTACTATTATTTCATCTTTATTTCTTACAGTATGTTGTAGGTGCAATCTATTTTAATGATTTTAAATCTTTGTTTTAAGGTTAGGGATTGCTCATATTTTATTTAAAAAAGAAAGTCTTATTAAAAGAATATGCATCATGTCATATGCGAATTCTGATGATGAAAATGAGTAAGAAAGTTAAGGCCGTGCCACACTGAACGCGACATGACATGATTTTGTCAGAGCGACACGATGTCAAAAAACAAGTCGCACACATTACGCATTTAGTACATACACATCGAACACAATGCAATTTTATTTAGCCACTCGACAAAAATAAAATCACTCACGTAGCGATTTTATTCGCGATGCTAAAAAAATCGCGAATCAACCAATCACAGGCCTTGAAAATACAACTGAATTAACAAAGTTTGACAGCGACACAAGAAATAATGGACAAAGAACACTAAATCATCTGTATTTTCAATCATTCAGAGCTGTTTCATAGAAGATGTCAATTTTACAAGGATATAAGTCATGCAAGGAATGAAATAGTTCCAGAAATGAGTCATGAGGGTAAGTGAAAAGCTTAATTTTTACCTTCTTTGCAAGCTAAAAATCAACTAAACTCAAGTACGATACATTTTGTGTTAACCAGCTGTACCAATATGGAGTAAACGTAGGCCTATGTAGGCATCTTGGGCTTACTTGAATTATTAAATTTTAAAGATTGAAGAAATGCTTTTTTTTAACATTTTTACTGTCGGCGATTAAATCATTTTACCATAAAACAATTACAATTTTGCAATCTTACATCACTAGAAATTAAGGAAAGCTGGGTAACTTAAAATAAGTTTCTACATTTGGTAAAACGATTAGGGGATACTTATTCGTTCGTCATCTCTACTGTGCTGCTGTCCGGTAGGCTGCAGCTGAAGTCAGTTTGGCTAGCTTTGCTACATTCAGACATACATTGAACTGTGCAAGTTGTCGCACACTGAGTGTGATATTTATCTCACTGGAAAAACAATAGCCTACCATTGTTAGCAGAAGTTACAAATATTTGCAGTCAAAATCATTCCATAGTTTTCATTGATCATATTGCCTGTTAACTAACCTTAAAACTTTGCAAAACTTAGGAGCGGGTGCAAACTAGCTAGGCCTATGACAGGATAAGGTTCACATTGGCCTACGCTCAGACGCTAGGTCATTTACTTCTGCCACCGTTTTCAGTTTTGGGGCATAACGTTAGGCTCGTTAGGCTATCAGCATCATCATGAAGTTTGTTGTTATTAGTACTGGTAGGCCTAACACACATGCTACTCATCAGGTCTTTATACTGACCAACACATCATTTTTAGAGCAGTGCATGTCAATGTCCTTGATTTGTATTTTTTTTTGTGAGGGGGAGGTGTATGGGTTGGGTTAGCCATAAAGAGTTGGGAAAAGGTCTTGCAGTGTTGCATCTATGTGCATGCAGAAATATGATTACATTTTGAGGATGAAATTTAGACAACGGCTATAGATGGTTGGTATAGTATGATTGATGTTTGTGGGTGTGATGGAGGTTGATATTGCCAAAAAATGAGTATACTCACTCCTACAGTAGCTGAAACTTTGAAGTATCATCTGGAATTCAAGGCTTAAATATGACTGCACATTTGAAGTATATGTTAGCCTAATTAAATTAGAACCAAAACTATTTCAATTACTAAATAGGCTATCAGTTCCAGCTATGTTCCATAATATAAATTAAGACATGTACATTGTATTATACATGGTTGATTGGTATTGCAGGGCTATCTGTGTGTGATAATTGGCGCTACAGTATGCTAGGTTTTAATGTGCATGTGAAAGATCTGACTGATGGGTAAATTTAGAGTTTCCAGCATGGAGACTGGAATGTAGTCCTCAATACTAATATAACTAATGCACCATGCATCATTCCCCAACCTTAGTTATGGTTGATAATTGCTATGTAGATTTTGTATTCGTTCTGACAAGATTCTGCATAAAACTAGATGACACTTCCTCCACACTATTGTATATATGACATAATGTTCAGTTTATTTTTAAATATCCCACAAAAAGCTCCATCCGTCGCTCCATCCGTCGCTCCATCCGTCGCTCCATCCGTCGCTCCATCCGTCGCTCCATCCGTCGCTCCATCCGTCGCTCCATCCGCCGCTCCATCCGTCGCTCCATCCTCGCTCCATCCGTCGCTCCATCCGCCGCTCCATCCGTCGCTCCATTCGCTCCATCCGCCGCTCCATCCGTCGCTCCATCCGTCGCTCCATCCGTCGCTCCATCCGTCGCTCCATCCGTCGCTCCATCCGTCGCTCCATCCGTCGCTCCATCCGTCATCAGGTCAAAAAGTCACTTTGTACAGTATTTACTAAAAGCAAGTTCCTTATAGTTTCACAGTCATTATTGCATTGGAAATGGTACATATAATTTTGGAATAGTTGATAGTACTGTACTTTCTTTCAAGAGAAAACAAAAACTCAATTGAAAGGCTTTTTTCATTTACCTAGTTACGTAATGAAGAAAATTGAACTGGAATATTCTGTAGCTATTTTTTGGTGTTTTGGCAAGAATTATCCACATACTTCTTTGTAAAAGGTGATTTATATCTTTTATATAGATGTCACTAGTCTGAACTTTTATTTTGTATTTTTTCAGTGTGAGACTAAGTCATCAAGAGGAGATGAACGAGCGCTTGAAAAAGCAGAAGGAGAAAATGAGCATGGAAGATGGATGACTATATCATAACTTGAATACCATGAGATGATCTTTACCCTGTTTGAGTAAGGTATTGTGAAATAATCCCTTCAGACCACTTCAAAAATCCATTTTCATTCAAATCTTCTACATTCCAAAGATGATACCCCAGATAATACTAGATGAAATTTTTTGAGTTCTTACAACTTAGTGAAGAAAATGGAATTATCACAAATATTTATAACATTTTTAATCAAATGAGCAAATTAAATATTAATTTTTGGGACAACCTTTTCATTACAACAAACATGAAAAAATACATGAAATGGTCAAGTTCTTCAAGGACTAGTGACACATACAAATGCTAATGGGCAATATTAGCCAAATAACTATATGATATCAAGATGATTGTTATTTATCCAATCTTGTCAACACCTGAAAAATGATGCGGGACTGATGCTACCATCAAGAAACGATTAAAAACACATGGGAGAAAAGGTACACAAAAGAAGAGTGATGATTATATCAGAAATATCATGACATGAATACCGAGGACAGTCTTTACCCTTTTTGAGTAAGTACTAAGTATTGTGAAACAATTAGTTCAGATTACATTTTGATTATCCATTTTCATTCAAATCTTCTGTATTCCACAAAAGATAATAAGTCAATGAAATCTGGTGCTTTACAACTGAAGAAAAATTAAAAATCACAAATACTTATAACTTTTATAATCAAAATGAGCAAATTTAAATATTGTTGTAGGGAAGCCTTTTCATTACGACCAACATGAAGAAATACATAATGGTCAAGTTCTTAACCATTAACCAGATTGCTACAAGACAATTGCGACTTATTTAAATTGTGAACAGCTGAAGTTCTCATGAAAATTTGTATAGACTTTGACAGTTTAACCATGACAACTCCTGGTTTAAAAGCTTTTAAATGAATAGGCTTGTTTACATCTAAGAATATAAATGCAAATGTGTAATGACCTCTGTTCCTAGTTCTGTTGGTTTCTAATGCTCTAGCACCGATAGTTTGCAGGAAAGAAGCTGATTTGGTTCAATGTAAAGGTGTTCTTTCAGTCATGGCTAAATTTCAATGAAAACAATTAAAGAAGAAGTACATACATGACATACAGGGACCAGTAGATTATTGCTTCCTGGCACATGTATTGGAATGAAAGTATGTCATAAAAATATGATTTATTGGAGGAAACTAATGTCATTATTGTGGGACATAATTTGATTTTTGTTTCTTTTTCTTTCACAATGCATCTTCAGATAGAAGATTGATTTTGCATCTATCATACAGCAGATAAAACAACACAGGACACACTACCTTCTAGAGATAAACTGCTGAATCACCATCCATCAACAATCCCCTAGCTTGATTTAAAAAGGGGCAGGGTGCTAGACTTGTTATGGGGCAAATTAATGCATGCGAACCGCTGCGTCTTTTCAACATGTAGTCCAGGGGCCTATTAAGGCTCAAGCCCCTGGTGAAAAAGCTCTGGGATTTTGGCTATAATCATACCTCTGAAGGAAACTATTCTGATTAATAAGGACCCGTCATTAGCCAAACAGGACAATTGCTTACTATGCTATCATTCTGTGTTCTGTATCCATTTAAGGTATTCATTCATGAGGTTTAATTAGATTATTAAAACAATAACTGTTATTTTTTCTGAGGGGCAGGGCAGGCCATCAGAGGGGCAGGGTGGGCCGCCCCTGTGAAACAGCAAAGTTAGGGGTCTGTATATTTCAATGGCAGCTGTACCACAAAATAGTCCATTTTTTACCACTAGTTCTTTAGGAGTAGCAATCTAGTCAGTAGAAAAGAACAATTTTAAAAGATAAAAGAAACAAATTGTATAAAAAAAGAGGACAAAACCAGTTTGATTGGATGTTCTTTCTCATTACAAAACTTCATCACTTCATCCACTTAGTCATGCTACCACAAGAAAATATGATGCACAGAACCTTCTCTTGACATTTTCTTTTAAGGTAAGGTATTCTTGTAATTAAAGAAATATGATGCACAGAACCTTCTCTTGACATTATCTTTTGAGGTAAGGTATTCTTGTAATTTAAATTTGTTTCACAGGTAAGGAACATTTTAATATGTCCTTCTTGATTGAGAGGCAAAAAGTTGTTACTGCAAATTCAGCTCTCCCCCACCCCCATCCCTTCCCACACACACACATAGCAGTCACTGACCAATTTCTATGGAGTAAAACATTTTCTTGCAGGTGGAAAGCATTCTTGTGCCAAGAAAATGCTGAAACAGCACTGCTAATAGGAAAGAGGATAGACCAATGACATTACACAAAGAGTTAAGGAGATTTAATTCAGGGAAGGATGGACAGATTATTACTAAGAGATCTGGTAGAAAAGGAAATCAGATGGCAGTTTCTTGGATTTTTAATTGCTAAAAGAAATATATTTAGCAGCTGTTTCAGACTGATGTACTGTACGTATTCAAGTAAAGAATTCTATTTTTTAAATGTATTTGGTGAAGAATTTCAGTTTTAAAATGTGTTGATCAACCAGTACATTCTTGGTAACCTGTAATAGACAGATATACAGAAGCTGGTTTGCATGTATTTAAATGAAACAACTTAAAACATTAGATTTCATCCTTTTTGTGCATCATGTTTTGGTGCAATGTGTACAATGAATGTAATATTTATAAAAGAAAAATAGAGAGTATAGTTTAGAATTCAATTTTACTCCTTGTTTAAAATGTATTTCATACTAAAATATTGAAATTATTTTAGGACCACTAGACCAGAATATATCACTAACATTGTCTTACAGGTCTCGGTAAAAAAAAAAACGTCTTTTTTGACAAGGTAAATTTTAAATAAGTCATTGCAAAATTATGTTAGTATTTATAAGAATTAGTTGACTTAATTCAACATTGCACGAAAGTATCTTGATATTCAAGATGCTCAGTCACCTGCACGAAAAGTGTGTTTTGGGCATCTTGATATTGAAGATGCTCAGTCACCTGCACCAAAAGTGTGTTTTGGGCATCTTGATATTAAAGATGCTTATTTACCTCCACGAAAAGTGTGTTTTGGGCATCTTGATATTGAAGATGCTCAGTCACCTGCACGAAAAGTGTGTTTTGAGTATCTTGATATTCAAGATGCTCAGTCACCTGCACCAAAAGTGTGTTTTGGGCATCTTGATATTGAAGACACTCAGTCACCTCCACGAAAAGTGTGTTTTGAGTATCTTGATATTAAAGATGCTTATTTACCTCCACGAAAAGTGTGTTTTGGGCATCTTGATATTAAAGATGCTTATTTACCTCCACGAAAAGTGTGTTTTGAGTATCTTGATATTAAAGATGCTCAGTCACCTGCACAAAAAGTGTGTTTTGAGTATCTTGATATTCAAGATGCTCAGTCACCTGCACGAAAAGTGTGTTTTGAGCATCTTGATATTCAAGATGCTCAGTCACCTGCACCAAAAGTGTGTTTTGGGCATCTTGATATTAAAGACGCTCAGTCACCTCCACGAAAAGTGTGTTTTGAGTATCTTGATATTAAAGACGCTCAGTCACCTGCACCAAAAGTGTGTTTTGGGCATCTTGATATTCAAGATGCTCAGTCACCTGCACGAAAAGTGTGTTTTGAGTATCTTGATATTCAAGGCGGCTCAGTCACCTGCACGAAAAAGTGTGTTTTGAGTATCTTGATATTCAAGACGCTCAGTCACCTGCACCAAAAGTGTGTTTTGGGCATCTTGATATTCAAGATGCTCAGTCACCTGCACGAAAAGTGTGTTTTGAGTATCTTGATATTCAAGACGCTCAGTCACCTGCACCAAAAGTGTGTTTTGGGCATCTTGATATTCAAGATGCTCAGTCACCTGCACCAAAAGTGTGTTTTGAGTATCTTGATATTAAAGATGCTCAGTCACCTGCACGAAAAGTGTGTTTTGAGTATCTTGATATTCAAGACGCTCAGTCACCTGCACCAAAAGTGTGTTTTGGGCATCTTGATATTCAAGATGCTCAGTCACCTGCACTGAAAAGTGTGTTTTGAGTATCTTGATATTCAAGACGCTCAGTCACCTGCACCAAAAGTGTGTTTTGGGCATCTTGATATTCAAGATGCTCAGTCACCTGCACCAAAAGTGTGTTTTGAGTATCTTGATATTCAAGATGCTCAGTCACCTGCACGAAAAGTGTGTTTTGAGTATCTTGATATTCAAGACGCTCAGTCACCTGCACCAAAAGTGTGTTTTGGGCATCTTGATATTCAAGATGCTCAGTCACCTGCACCAAAAGTGTGTTTTGAGTATCTTGATATTAAAGATGCTCAGTCACCTGCACCAAAAGTGTGTTTTGAGTATCTTGATATTCAAGACGCTCAGTCACCTGCACCAAAAGTGTGTTTTGGGCATCTTGATATTCAAGATGCTCAGTCACCTGCACGAAAAGTGTGTTTTGAGTATCTTGATATTCAAGACGCTCAGTCACCTGCACCAAAAGTGTGTTTTGGGCATCTTGATATTCAAGATGCTCAGTCACCTGCACCAAAAGTGTGTTTTGAGTATCTTGATATTCAAGATGCTCAGTCACCTGCACGAAAAGTGTGTTTTGAGTATCTTGATATTCAAGACGCTCAGTCACCTGCACCAAAAGTGTGTTTTGGGCATCTTGATATTCAAGACGCTCAGTCACCTGCACCAAAAGTGTGTTTTGAGTATCTTGATATTCAAGACGCTCAGTCACCTGCACCAAAAGTGTGTTTTGAGCATCTTGATATTCAAGATGCTCAGTCACCTGCACCAAAAGTGTGTTTTGAGTATCTTGATATTCAAGATGCTCAGTCACCTGCACCAAAAGTGTGTTTTGGGTATCTTGATATTCAAGATGCTCAGTCACCTGCACCAAAAGTGTGTTTTGGGCATCTTGATATTCATGATGCTCAGTCACCTGCACCAAAAGTGTGTTTTGAGTATCTTGATATTCAAGATGCTCAGTCACCTGCACCAAAAGTGTGTTTTGAGTATCTTGATATTCAAGACGCTCAGTCACCTGCACCAAAAGTGTGTTTTGGGCATCTTGATATTCAAGATGCTCAGTCACCTGCACCAAAAGTGTGTTTTGAGTATCTTGATATTCAAGATGCTCAGTCACCTGCACGAAAAGTGTGTTTTGAGTATCTTGATATTCAAGACGCTCAGTCACCTCCACGAAAAGTGTGTTTTGAGTATCTTGATGTTGAAGACGCTCAGTCACCTGCACGAAAAGTGTGTTTTGAGTATCTTGATATTAAAGACACTCAGTCACTTGCACCAAAAGTGTGTTTTAAGTAACTTGATATTAAAAACACTCAGTCACCTGCACCAAACAAGTGTTTTAAGTATCTTGATATTCAAGATGCTCAGTCACCTCCACGAAAAGTGTGTTTTAAATATCTTGATATTGAAGACGCTCAGTCACCTCCACGAAAAGTGTGTTTTAAGCATCTAGCAACAAATCAATCTAAAGATCCATAACAATGTGTTGAAAAGAAATAAAAGTATAGTTCCAAGTCTATGTTGTTGGAGTGGCTTTTAAAATAATGGTAACCAAGCAACAAGATGTAGATTAAAGAAGATGCCGTAATTACCTTTAATGTAATATGCTGTCACAGGTTTAAGTTATGGAAAGAATAAATGTGATTTAAACTGAAGATCGCGCTGTGATCTGATCCTCTTTTTAAAATCACCAGAACCATTGTTAATCACCGCCATTACACGTCCATCCCCTGTCCAGGCATTTTTCACCTTGGGATGGTTCTTGGTGTCCCTCAGGAGGCATGTATTTATGGTGGTAAGGTCCTCTTGAATAGACATAACACTTTCTTTCAGGTGTTGTCGGGCATGTATCACTGCGTCCTGTAGGTCATGGCAAACAAGCTTGACTATAATACTCTTGTTCTATCAGAGGTGTCTGATGTTGGAGTGGAGCCCACTTGGTGCGATCTTTTGATATCAGCATCGGATAAGGTGATATTATAACGTGATTTTACACTTTATTTGATTTTGTTAGTAGTGATTTCGCCTTTCTCCGCGGGGATACCCATGAAACTAAGCAATTCCTACAGGAATACTGCTCCAAATCATTTATGCTCTTTTCAGCTTTTATTACCGATTATTCTATTTCAGTCATTTGTGGATTTTGGTACTATCCTGCATGACATTATCAAGCTTGTATTCTTCGTTTATAAGCCACAGTATTTGTTCTTTTTTCTGATGAGATGTACAAACGATGGATCTTCTACCGACATTACAGTCATGACAGTGTAAAAGCCCAACAATTCGCTGCAAACCAATTGAAGTGCTACTTTATTATGAAGTCATCGCAGCATTTCTTTGGTTTGCAGCAAATTGTTGGGCTTTTACACCATCATGACATGACTGTAATGTCGGTAGAAAATCCATGGAAAATCTCATCAGAAAAAGAAAAAAAAATACTGTGGCTTATAAGAAGGGAGTCTCCGGCAAATGTGAGTTAAGTAAAAAATGTAATTAAGATTCGCAAGTGGTCAAAAAAAAGGAATTTTCTTATACGCTTTGAAACAGGTAGGGCTACAGCGCTTACACAGGCTAAATCCGTGATTCCATGGGTAAAATCCGACAGCCTGGTGTGAAATCTCTAATCTCAAACCGCCCAAATAGGTTGCTACTTTCGGCGCCGCACACGGGCTAGGGACCTAAGTATAAGCCCTTCCCCTATTTTAACATATTGTACTATGTACATATAATGTAATAAGATACAAATATTAAATGGATTTGAGAAATAAATAAATTTATGGTCAATTTTAGCATCAAAAAATCGGGAAAATATCCCCATTGAGTTAACGCAGCAAATTTTCCTGGAAAAAACCCCCATCTTAAACCGCCTAAATAGCTAGCTACTTTCGGCGCCGCTCACGGGCTAGGGACCATGTGTATAACCCCTTCCTCTATTTTAACATATTGTACTATGTACATATAATGTAATAACATACAAATATTGGATGGATTTGAGAGATTGATGAGTTTATGGCCAATTTTAGCATCAAAAAATCGGGAAAATATCCCTATTGAGTTAACGCAGCAAATTTTTCCCCAAAAAAACTATCTTAAACCGCCCAAATAGGTTGCTATTTTCAACAAATCCCGAAAAGAATGTATTTTTCTTCACAAATGTTATGTATTAGACAGTACTTTCCAACATATATGAGTACCATTAATGTTCGCTGACTGGCCAAGGGGACACAAGTATTCATAAAAAATATCCCATTGACTGTAATGATAAAGTTTCCCCTTCAACTTGGCATAACCGTACTGAGCCCGTACACTGCTACGTCGAGAACCAACCGCCTTAATGAAGGGCGCCGAAATTAGCAACCTATTTAGGCGGTTTGAAACGGATTTCTTTTACCTGCTTGCTCCCAGGATTTGACCTATGTAAGCGCTGTAGACCCTTCTCCTTCGAAAGTCGCGGTAGGAGATGACCTAACTTCTGATATATAAATATATATTTTATAGGCCTATGTAGTAGGTATATAGGTTGCCATAACGTTAGGAACACCTGTGGTTGTGACATTATACAGTTATAAGGCCTAACGTACACTACTAGTGTAACGTACTTACTCTAGTTCTACTGGTACTAGCCTACAGTAGGCCTAACTAACGTAAGGCTACTCACTAATGTCAAGCGTCGCGGTGTCATACCAACCACAGCACAGGTTAAAAGATAAGCATTGAAATACTTGCTCCAGAATCCAGATAACATGAAAACAAACCAAAAATCATCAAGTACACTTAGGCTGTATATATTTAGGTATCTTGGTTTTACCTTACCTGAGTAAAGACAGTTAGATCACCGATATCTCACAAATCTCAAGTCAAAATGTCGCTACGATAGGCAGGCCTAAACAAAATATGTAAAATTCGGTGGCACAATACTATTATAAAACAGGTACTTTTAAAAACCAGATTTTAAGTCAATGATCTGTTTTGCTCTTCATTTAAAACCTCCAAAAAGCAGTGTAATAATAGGCAGCTCTTTTGCGAAATTCGAAAAACATTTAGGCCACCAGATTATTTCTCCTGAGAGATTCTCTATATTCTTCCCCAATCAGAACGGCTGAAAACATAACATAACAAGATTACGAGCTAAGAAGGATTATTCATCCCATAAAAAGCCCACACTAACACCACCACCACAAAAACAAAGACGCCCAGAGTTAGTAAAGAACCTATCAATGTTGACTGTGAAATTGTAAACAAAATTGGAGCTAACTACCCAATCAGGCAAACCATTCCACTCATTAACAACTCTTGGTAAAAAGCTAAAACGCCGAATATCTATCCGGCGTGAGAACTCTTTGATCAACAGGAAGTCAAAGCATCACTACCAGATAGGAATTTAAAAACCTGAATCATATCGCCACGTACTTTTCTCAACTCAAGAGTGGTCAAACCAAGAATTCGTAACCTAGATTCATAAGAGAGATTCCTTACTTCGGAAATAAGTCTAGTGGCTCTTCGCTGAGACTGTTCTAAAATGCTTATCCTTCTTATAAAAGGGACTGCAAGCCTGAAAATCATATTCAAGGTGAGGCCTGACTAACTGCTTATACAAACTAAGAACAGCCTCTCTACAAAGAAAACAAAAATTTCTTCTAATCAAAACAAGCATCCTATTTGGCCTTGCAGCTGCTGAAGCACACTGTTTAGAAGGCTTCAGATTGCTAGAATTGGCAACACCTAGATCCCTTTCTTGATCAACACAACCAAGATTTGAACCATTCATGCAGTAATCAAAAGCCAAATTGCTCTGACCAGAATGAATAACTTTGCATTTATTAACATTGAATGACATCTGCCACGTTCGGGACCAAGAAACTAACTTATCCAGATCAGTTTGCAACAGTGAAGAATCCCTAGCATCATCAACAATCTGTACAGTTTAGTGTCATCAGCAAATTTACAAATTCTGAAGCCAAGGGAAACATCAATATCATTAATGAAGATTAAGAAAAGAAGCAGACCAATACAGAACCCTGAGGATCACCACTTGTGACCCTCTTCCATAGAGATACTTCACCATTACCAACGACTCTTTGTGACCTGTCAATTATTCAAGAATTTATCCAACTGGCACACTTTCCCTCCACACCAAGCGCTTTTGTTTTCAACATGGGACTGACTAACACAACCTTATCATCAAGCTATCAAATGCTTTTTGGAAATCTAAATAGATAATATCCACATTATGACCAGAATAAACTAATTTAGTAACATCATCAAGAAACTCCAATAATTTAGAAACATGAGACCTCTTAGATAAGAAGCCATACTGGGACAAATTCAACAAACCATTGACCAGTAAATAATCTAGTACAACATCCTTAAGCATGGACTCCATAACCTTGCACACAACACTAGTAAGACTCACTGGCCTATACTTACAAGGCAAACTGTGGTCACCCTTCTTTTTTTTTAGATAGGAGTGACATTAGCAATTCTCCAATCACTAGGAAGAACACCAATATCAAAGCACTTTGAAAAGATAATTCTCAGGGGAACAGAAAGAACATCAGAACACTCACGTAAAACAGAAGTATGTGTACCATCTGGACCGGGTGCTTTATTTGAAATCAAGGCCTTCAACTTCTTAGACACAACTTACAAGGCAAACTGTGGTCACCCTTTTTTTTTTAGATAGGAGTGACATTAGCAATTCTCCAATCACTAGGAAGAACACCAATATCAAAGCACTTTGAAAAGATAATTCTCAGGGGAACAGAAAGAACATCAGAACACTCACGTAAAACAGAAGTATGTGTACCATCTGGACCGGGTGCTTTATTTGAAATCAAGGCCTTCAACTTCTTAGACACAACTTACAAGGCAAACTGTGGTCACCCTTTTTTTTTTAGATAGGAGTGACATTAGCAATTCTCCAATCACTAGGAAGAACACCAATATCAAAGCACTTTGAAAAGATAATTCTCAGGGGAACAGAAAGAACATCAGAACACTCACGTAAAACAGAAGTATGTGTACCATCTGGACCTGGTGCTTTATTTGAAATCAAAGCCTTCAACTTCTTAGACACAACGTTAACTAAAAAATCACCATCCTTAATGGCTACTGGAGAGTGCACACTAAGATACTCCACAACATCATCAACAAGGTACTCCTTAGTAAAAACAGGTACAAAATAGTCATTAAAAACCTCAGCCATATCCTTACCAATATTGATAGTAACACCATCATTACCTTAAAGGGGACCAACAACCTCCTTGGTTTTTTGCTTTGAGCGAACTTAAGAGTGAAATGACTTAGGATTAATCTTAACCTCTTTGGACAAACGTTTTTCAAAAAGAACTTTAGTATTTCTTATCAGACCCTTAGTGAACTTCTCATGATATTTATACCTAGCAAGCTCCGCAGAATACCCACTGTTTTTATAACAACGACACAATTTCTTCTTTTGTTTTCGAACTGCCCGAAAAACCTCCCGAAGACACCCACATCCTCGTGCGACAAGTGGTAACAGTTTGAAGTTGACCAAAGAGTTCTCACGGATAGATATTTTCGTTTTAGCTTTTCGCAATGAGTTTTTAATGAGTGGAATGGTTTGCCAGAGTGGGTAGTTAGCTCCAATTTCAAAGTCAACATTGATAAGTTCTTTACTAATTCTGGATGTCTTTTTTTTTTATTTTTTTGTCTTGGTGGCGGTGTTAGTTTGGGCTTTTTATGGGGTGACTAACCCTTCTTAGCTCGTAATTTTGTTATGTTATATTTGTGTAATGTTACACTGGCCGATTACGCCTACAAACTTTCTTTAATAGGACAAACTATTTACAACCTTTAAAACTACAGTTCGGAAAATATCCCATGCTTTAGAATGATCTAAGTCACGGAGCAAAGAAGTCCAATCGAATGACAAATTATTCTGAAGTGCGGCAAAGTCAGCATTCTTAAGATCTAAACCCAGTTTATTAGCTGGAGAAGCCTTTGTGAAACAATACAGATCAAAACTAACGAGGTAATGATCACTGCACCCTACCTTACCGCTACTTAGCACATTTCTGACCATACTTTCTTCACTACTGAAAATCAAATCCAGACAATTACTACCATGCGTGGAAAATAACACATGCTGGGTGAAAAAGCAGTCAGATACAGCTTCCAGAAAATCTTTGCCATGTGGACCACTAATACAAAGATTTCAATCAATGTCTGGAAAATTAAAGTCCCCCAAAACAATTACTCTCCTAGAAGCCACTTTTCTGAAGCAGTCAAGCAATTTCTGATTGAAGAAAAATTCCTGAAAATTGCCCAAAAAGTTAAGGGGATTCCCGAAAATTAAAGGAGAATTGCTCAGAATGCAAGATTTCACAATTAATGTATAATGCAACATTTGCAATTTATCCCCTTTTATAACTAAAACAAAAAGGTTTAGTGCTTTTGATGCTTTTTTCTTCTTCATAAGCTGATTGATTTGCAGAATTTGTATTAACTGCCATGTTATTCCATATCATGTAAATGATATTTATGCAGATCGATACAAGTGTTAACATTAGCATTCGCACAATAATTAAAAACATTATCATAGCAGGTATATGCAAAAACAGTTGCTCATTTATTCTATTTCAAGAATGTCAGTAAGCCCCGCCTCCTCATTAATTTTCATGACATCACTACCACAACATTAGAACATATACAGACCATGACCTATCGGTGTCTGACATTGTTCATGAGATACAGTATGGTGTTTACATCATTTAGCACTGTCACATTAAGCCATGCACACCATACATATTAATGATATCTGCTAATAACATAAGCATGTACACATGAACAACAACATTATCATGCCCAATATGACGCAACTGGTGCAGTTGCTTATTTATTACTTTTCAAAATTTGCATTTTAAGCCCTGCCCACTTATTAATAATATGCACGGTATCACCACCAAACAACAATATGGCACATCTACAGACTATGGGCTATTGACATGAATCCAATATACCATTCTTAAAATACTGTGTTTAAGTCTTTTTGAACAAAATCATACTAAGCCCTGCCCACTACGCATATGAATTAAATTCAACGTTTTTCCATCATGAACATGTACACACTGGTTAGCGAACATTATAATTATCCCAAATATGAAACAAAAGACATGCAGTTGTTAAAATATGAACATTTTAAGATTTTTATATTAAGCCCCGCCTACTTATTAATATGCACGAAATCACGACCAAAAACAACAAGACACATCTGCGGGACCATCGTGGGCTATCAGTGTACCACATATGAACTGAATTCCATGTACAGTGCTTGAAAAACTGTGTTTACAAGCTCTTTTTAACAAAATCATGTGAAGTCCCGCCCACTACACATATTAATGAAAGTCAACGCTTTTACACCATCAACATGTACACGTCAACTAACATAATAAATTTCCCAAATATGAAACAGAACAGACACGCGGTTGTTAAAATATAAACATTTCAAGAATTTTACACTAAGCCCCGCCTACTTATTAATATGTAAGATATCATCACCAAAAACAAAGGGCACATCTACAGACCATGGGCTATCTGTA